>CAJNJA010000504.1:0-18139 GCA_905231915.1 Symbiodinium necroappetens | reverse complement strand
GGTTACGCGGGCACAGGTGACAGGTCTACCGCTTGGGGCTGGGGTACAGGCCTCTAGGACGCAAGTTTGTGCTAACCAACCCTCCCGCGATACAGGTTGTCGCTGATGCATCGATCTGACTGGAAGCTCAAGTGATAGGTTGGCGGGACCTCATGCAAGACCGCCCCAGCCGAAAGCCTTTACTGTGCAGCACGGCATTCAATGTCAAACGTAGCAATGACCAGCACCAGCGACAGCGACAGCAACAGCACCAGCTCCACCACCTCCACCAACAGCTCAGCAGCAGCAGCAGCAGCTACTCGACATTCACGCCAACAACACCCACAACACCAGAAACAAGCAAACAATAATGCATGCAGCCAACCACTGCGAGAATAAGTGCGACGGTCACAAAAACAACACGATGGCAGGAACAATCCAAGTAGCCGGAAACAACGGACAGTAAGCAGGGAAGGGCTAAGGACAGCAGCTGATTTTGCATGCCGAGTGCAGGTGTGCCAGATATTACATCGGTCTGGAGGCCCTGACCTGCCCAGCCACCTTTCTAACGGCGAAACCAGGATCATACACAAATTCTTCATATTGTGTAGAATCCAGATCGCACCGAAGAACGCGGCATCCCACAGATGTAACCATCTCTTGCTCGAAGATTCCTGTGGTGAAGAGCTGCTCATGAAGGCCCTTCCAGGTCAGAGTTTCGAGCATCGCGCCACGCTGGGCATTACACCTTCTGTCTGTGGTGTGTCATCCAGGAAGAGGACGTCTGAAGTAGTCATACGAATGTGTTGTTTTTTTCTTGGCTATGACACGATGACGAAACAAACATGAAGCCTGAGCTCCGATGGACAAGGCACACAACGACTATGTACAGGCCGAAACTTCTCGCAGACTCAGGGTGAGTGGAGGCGCCTCCGGCACACGGCACATGGGCAGATGAACTTAGGAGAAAATGCCGTGCTGTCGGTATAGAGCTGCAATGCTTGAAGCGCTCGGCAGCAGGGTTACAAACCGCAAGCGCCATGGTTCAGAAACCTCGTTCGGTTATACCAAGCTTGCCGGCTAATAACAGTGCCTGTGCAATCGGATGGTTTCGTTCCCAGCTGGCAGCATGCAAGACTCTTTTGGCCCTGTGCTGATGCAACAGAACCGCTAGGGAAAGTCAATATGAGTGCGTCACAGGTGTGTAGTCCGTGCATGCACACTCTGTTGGAACCAAACCTTGCTAGTGTTGCCAACTGAGAAGTAAGTCTTCACCTGATCTGGCGAATGTGTCTATTGACTGCCACCAGCCTCAACAGCGAGTGCGGCGGCTTCGTGGTGAAGAAGAGATCCTTCACCTCATCACTGCCTGAGCTTGGCAACACATGGAAGCGTTTAGCAGCAGCAGCAGCAGCAGCAGCAGCAGCAGTAGCACAAGAAATGGAAATAGAAGCAATAGTCGTAGTAGCAGTCGTAGCAGTCGTAACAGTAGCTGCAGTAGGTGGCAGAAATGGCCGTAGTAGCAGTAGTAGCAGTAGTAGTCCTAGTAGTAGTAACAGTAGCAGTAACAGTGGCAGTGGCAGTAAGAGTAAGAGTAGGAGTAGGAGTAGGAGAAGGAGAAGGAGGAGTAGTAGTAGTAGTAGTAGCAGTAAGAGTAGAAGTAGGAGTAGGAGTAGGAGTAGGAGTAGGAGTAGGAGTAGTAGTAGTGGTGGTAGTAGTAGTAGTAGTGTAGTAGTAGTAGTAGTAGAAGTAGAAGTAGTAGTAGTAGTAGTAGTAGTAGTAGTAGTCGTGGTGGTGGTGGTGGTGGTAGTAGTTGTAGTAGTAGTAGTAGTAGTAGTTGTTGTTGTTGTTGTGGTAGTGCTAGTGGTAGTGCTGGTGGTGGTAGTAGTAGTAGTAGTCGTAGTCGCAGCAGCACCACCACTAGTTGTTGTTGTTGTTGTTGCTGTTGTGGTTGTGCGGTCGCTATGGCAGCGGCGGCGGCGGCGGTGGTGGTGGTGGCGGTGGCGGTGGCAGTGGTGGGGGGGGGGCAGGGGGGTGGGGGGGGGGCAGGCGAGGGAAGGGCAAGGGCGGGGGCGGGGGTGGGGGTAGGGGTGGGGATGGTGGCGGTGGGTGGCGGTGGGTGGCGGTGGCGGTGGCAGCGGCGGCGGCGGTGTCGGTGAGCTAGACATTCTCATGCGTATGGTTCAACTCCCGTCCGCCAAATCCCGCCAAAAATTAATTCATATTGTTCCTTAATATGAACTAATCCGCCTCCTTCATTCTCAATCTTTTCCAGATGCTTATTCGTTTTCTTATGTTTCGCCAAAGTACATTTCAGAACATCACAATCACAAACATCACTATGAACCACCAAGGAATTATACAATCTTCTTTCTGCCATATGCGTATCGCGATATTCTTTATTCTTTGTCAAAAGCTCTTCCTTCATCCTTTCACGATAATCTTTATTCTGCTCCGTCCGTTTATCCTTATTCATTTCTCTATGCAACTTCATATTTTCTATACACCGCCTACAGTACACGACATGTAACCTTCATCAAATTCCTCCACCCTCCGATTTCTCCGACAAGTACAGCAATTTTTCCTAGGTGCTAGTTCATTTACACACACTCTACACATCTCCGCATCGATTTCAAAAAACTCATCAGCGCGTCTCCGCTTACATCTATTACAACATTTTATAGAATTCACCATAACTAATAATACTACATTGTCTTTAAGACAAAAACCCTTACCCCCGCAACATCCAAAAGCCCTTCACCCAACCTTACCAATTATCCTATAACCGCCCTTACCACCATCCCTACCAAAAACCAAACCCCAACAGAAAACCCTTATCAAAACACCTATCCACGAACCTGGGCATGAACCTTATTCAATTTTCACAACCATGTATTATGAAAACTAAAAGGTAGTATTATTAGTTATGGTGAATTCTAGAAAATGTTGTAAGAGATGTAAGCGGAGACGCGCTGATGAGTGTTTTGAAATCGATGCGGAGATGTGTAGAGTGTGTGTAAATGAACTAGCACCTAGGAAAAATTGCTGTACTTGTCGGATAAATCGGAGGGTGGAGGAATTTGATGAAGGTTATATGTCGTGTAGGCGGTGTATAGAAAATATGAAGTTGCATAGAGAAATGAATAAGGATAAACGGACGGAGCAGAATAAAGATTATCGTGAAAGGATGAAGGAAGAGCTTTCGACACAGAATAAAGAATATCGCGATACGCATAAGGCAGAAAGAAGATTGTATAATTCCTTGGTGGTTCATTGTGATGTTTGTGATTGTGATGTTCTGAAATGTACTTTGGCGAAACATAAGAAAACGAATAAGCATCTGGAAAAGATTGAGAATGAAGGAGGCGGATTAGTTCATATTATGGAATAGTATGAATTAATTTTTGGCGGGATTTGGCGGACGGGAGTTGAACCATTCGCATGAGAATGTCTAGCTGGGGGTGGGGGCGCCGGCCGCGGTGGTGGTAATTGCAAGCCTGGCATGCCTTTACCACTCAAACTCACAAATGCCGAACTTGAGAAGAGGGCCAAGGGTGGGTAGCCGGGGAAGGGAGGGGCGACTCGTCACGCGAATCTATTGCCACACAGCAGTGCGAGCTTCTCGAGCAGGCCGAAGGTTGGCATAATTATGCACAAATGAAAAATGTCCTGTGTATATTGGCAATTTCGGGCCGTCTCTTGCCAACCACTTTTCTGCTTCCCAGTGGGTCAAGGACATTTTGTCAGCGATGTGCTCAAAATAGTCGCTGCTAAATGCTGACTTGCAAATTTCGCTCGCAAAAGAAGCAGGCGGGGCTGAATCATTCATTCCGCCCCGTGTTTCGTATTGTCAAACCACCGGAAAAACTCTTCATCACTACTACTGAGGTGAATTTGTACAGGACAACCCCCAGAAACTCCACAGAGCTAGAAGTTGTGATCATGAACCACGTAGTCAAGACTTCAAACCATCAAGCGACCATCGCCAGTCATAGCCAAAGGGCAGGCCAACCCCAGCGGCGTCTCCCCACTTATCATGCGCTTGCCCTGGGCAGGGAAAGGTTGCACAGACAGACGTTGAACTTTGCAGCTCCTCACTCTTAATAATCGGCCCAAACGATAAAACCGACCAATCAGAAGATGAAGCGCAATGAAGGAAGAGCTTCGAGATTCGTAACAAGCCCCAAAGTCCACGAAGACTCCTGCAGGGCCGTTGCTGAGCTTGAGGCCATCTCGGCACCGGCCTCCAGCAACAACCGCAGACATTGCTTGCGGCCTGCACTCTGATGGCGTTCAGCTGAGGAGGGAATGGCGAAGAGGAGGTTCCAGTTTGAGGGCTGTGAAAGTGAAAGCCACTCGGCTTGGGCCCCTCTCGATGAGTTTATGCACTATGTCTCATAATATTACGAAGTATGACGGACTATGCCTGACTGTGCATGCAAGCGTTTGTGCACAAATATACATATAAACATAAACACATATAAACACATATACACGTACACATACACGTATATACGTGCATATATACATGCATACCTACCTACCTACGTACATACATACATACATATGTATGTGTATATTATATATATATATGGAGAAGAGAGATGAGCCCGCTATAGTTAACTAGGTTTTGATATATGCAGTATCAAATGCCGAGCGAAATAAGGGAGGGGAGGGAGGAGGGAGGCAGGAGGGAGGGAGAGGAAGCGCCGCCACATAGGCCCTTGGGTCAGGAGCCAGCGGGCGCACCCTGCCGAGAGGCAGACGGCCCACTGCAGGCAAAAATGTGATGGCTTAAAATAATTCAGGCAAATATAATTATCAGTATCCAAAATAACAAAGTAATTAAAGATCGGACCTATTTCGACTCTCACTCACGCACAAGGCAGGCAAGGCTCCACTCAATCCCGTCACGCTGGCGAACAACCCGGCCAGGGCATCAGGGTACCAGGGATTAAATGATTAAATATAGCCTGTATCACCACTGACATCAGGTGCACCCGCTGCTGCTCAAGCCTTCAATGTGGCAGCAGGTTGAGTTAGCGATTTCCGAGGTCTTGCGGTCGCCTCGCCTTTGCAGCAATCAGGATCCTGTGTTTCTCTGCTTTTCCTGCTTCTCTTTGGGCATTTTCGTAGGCTTTGGCCTTGGAGCTCTCGTGCTCTCACCTTCGTTGCAAACACGGGTGGGGCGAGTGACTCGACTGATCGCTGAGGCCTTGCTCACGAGAGAACCCGAACAAGTTCAGAGAGGGCAACATGGACCTGTTGCTCAGCAATTACGACTGCGTCGACGGCCGTTCCTTCTCCCCGTGGAAGATTGAGTTGGTTGTATGCTTGGATTGGTTAATCTGGTCCTGTGCTGTAGCATCTTCTTCTTGACAGCTACCTCCTGGCTCCTGTTTCGGCGAGGGCGGCAATGGAGCCAGACTTTGCCAGTCCGGAAGAAGATGCCGGAGACCAGCAAGTGACCTTCCAAGATGCGGAGCTAATGAACGAAGCCAGAATCGTGGGTGAGGGTCCTTCGCCGTCTTTCTACTTGGACATGGGCCAAACCATCGTCGAAGTTGTTGTGATCTCATCGGATTTTGCACCTCAGGGGTGTTCGGAGCCGATGACATTGCTGGCGTTGCCGGGCAAAGCACTTGGGCGACGAAAGGGCGCCCAAGCTGGGCATCGTGCAAGTTTGACAGTCCCAGTCACAGGTCCGTTAGATGCGTTGGATGTTGGGCTCAAAGTCGACGTTGGTGTTTTCACCGTGGTCGACAGCCTCTTGGGCGAAGACGAGCTACCAGACCCTGGAGCCGATACTTTCAGCTTCCTGGACGCTGTTGGGAATCCACTCAGGAGCAGCAGAAACAGTGGCCTCAGGGTGGTGGACTTCGAAGCTGCAGGCTGCCAAGGCAAAGTCTGCGCCGGCCAAAGCTGCGGGGTACTCGCGGCCTTCCGCACTCAAACCGAAGTCGAAGTTTACGGTGAAACTTCCGGGGCCACCTTTGCTGGACGGAGCCAAGTTGGTCGAGTCCGGTGTCGACGCAGCTTCTGCGCAGGCGATCTTGGATGCTTTGGGCCAAGGGGCCACGCACAAACCCTTCTGAATGCCATTCCTCCAGCTTTGCCTGCGGCACCTCTGGACGATGGCTTGGGATTGGGAGAGCTCGCAGACAAGAGCTTGGCCTTGCAGGTGCGCTTCTGAAGCTCACAGCTGTTTTGGCGGAGCTGCAGCCGCAGAAGAAAGCGAGGGGTGCTCGAGAACTTGGCTGTTTCGGCAGGCTTTTCGGATTCTGCAGGAGTTTCGGCAGCCGGACCCTCAAAAAAGAACGCCCAAGCCCGTCTAGCTTTGAGGGGAGCTCTGCGGGACCAGTCGATGCAAAAAAGGCAGGAGTGTCGCGCAAGATCGGCGAAATAGTCAGGTCTGCGTCGGCTCCGTCCTCGGCAGGAAGCTCAGGAGGCACAGTCCGTTACACCTTCGTCTCCGGCCATCGCCACTCCGCAACGGCTCTGGATGCGCGCCCTGCGCTGCACTCTCGATCGACTGCCCACCAAGGTGCAATCCTCTGGCCTGCGATCGCATCGGACGTATGGGGCGAAGCGGTGCTTGGGCATCTCAAAGACAGGATTGGCTGGGAACAGCATCGGGCTACTGCGTTAGGGCGCCGACGCCAAGTACCTCTGTTGCCTCCGAGCGACCCTTCTCCTGCTGCTGGCACTGGCACGGACGAAGCCGACGCGCACCAGCAGGGCTCCAAACGGCGACCGCGCCCGAAAGCAATCCAAAGTCGGGAGCCTTGCGAAGGGTTCTCGAGGTGCCAAATTTGAAACTTCTTGCTGCCCTTGGAGGTGTCTTGCCACTCGAAGCCATCAGTTTGACGCTTCCTTTGGTTTTCCTGGAGAAGGAATTGAATCAGCCTGGAAACAGGCGTACGGTCACAGTGGTGAGAAACTGTTGCAAACGCCCGCCTCGCTCAGTGGAGTTCTGTACAGTTTGGCCCACACAGGCGGAGCAAAGTTGACTTCTTTTCTTCGGGACGTTGCTCACGCTGTACGTGAGCAGGGTCCGGTTTTCCTGAAAGCTGCGACACATCTGCCTCGCAAGGTGGATCCCCAGTAACCGAATTTCTTCCGCTGCCCTACCCTGAGATTTATAGAGCCAAACGGAAAGCGCATCCTTCGGACAAGCGTCTTGCGAATCTGACTGTGCTAGTTTTGAACTGGCTGGGTGCTGGCTCGCCGTCGAAGCTGCCACGGCGGACCAGCGCCAAAAGAACCCAAGCACTTGGATGATGTAAACTGCCGTGTGATTCCGTTCGGTCGTGTCTCGTCATAGACTTGAGCATGTCTTGGCGGTGCTGCAAGCTTGGCATGGGGAAGAGGCCCGGAGTGCTGATGAACTTGGTAGGGCTGAAGACAAGTTTCGTGCCACGTCTTGTGTCTTGAGAAAGCTTGAAGCCTTGACCGCTGAGTTTTTCGTGCATTTTTCCAAGTATTCTGGTTTTAAGCCTCCAGTCAGGACCCCGTTATGTCCAAGGAAGGCGAGGGACCCTCTTACTGTCAAAGTGGGGCATTTTTCCGAGCCTGTTGAAGGTGCTAGGCCTATCGTTTCTTCCAGACCTAAGGTGACTCCTTCAATGCTGACCTGATTCTGACCGCTGTTCATAGGCAAATCATGAACGATCCTAGATCTGCTTCGCGGCGAGCCTCCTTTTGAGGCCTGCCCGAGGGTCGAGGCCTCGAGGGCTGATGACCCTGACCTGCCTCCTTGGGACGAGCGGGTTGGCCTTTTTACGGTTTACAAAGAGGCCGGGCTCGACCGTTTGATAGTCGATGCCAGGCCCCCCAACAGGCTTGACAGAGCTTTGTGTCATTGGGTTCAACACTTGGGACACCCTGCTTGCCTTTCGGATCTTCATTTGGATAGCGCTGAAGTTCTCGCCATATACAGCTCGGGTATTGTCGATTTATATAATCGTTTTGTAGTGACTGGGGACAGAACGCGAAGAAACACTCTCAAGAAGACTTTGAAAGCGTCTGCACTCAGGCACTTGAGTTGTTGTCCGCACGTGCCTGGAGACACCTGACATCGCAATCAGTCTGAAGATTCTTGCGATCGGTGATCTTCAAGCAGTTGAGATAGATAGCTCAGGCCGCTCATAGCCTCATCTGCACGGTTGCCGGGAGCGTCTCTGACCGATCTTTGATATCCAGACTGCTTCCTTTTCCGAGACTTGGGTTTGCCTCTGGGCTGTGCATAGATGATTTTGCTGCTTTTGAAGTTGAGAAGGGCTGCAGGGATTTCTTTCGCCACCCGAGTCTGCTACAGGGAACCGGCGTTTAGAATCCTTGAAGCAGGCTGACCGCACCATCGGTCTTGAGAGTCATCCGAAGAAGGAGGTTCGTAGGGCTTCTAAAGCCGTTGTTTGGGGAAGCGAGACTGATGGCATAGCTGGAACTCATGCCGTCCCTCGGGCGAAGCTCATCGCTTTAGTTAGCTTGACGACTGCTTGCATTGATCTTGGTCGCGTTAGTGTATCATTACTTGAGAGTTTGGTAGGAATGTGGGGTGCTGTCGTGTTGCATCATCGTAGATCGTTTTGCTTGCTTGATCTTTGCTATGAAGCAGTCAAAAGATTCGACCGAACGGACGTGATTCAGATGAGCCTGAGGCTCAAGCAGAAGTTCCTCTCACTCTGCATTCTGGCCCCACTCATGTATGCTGATCTGCGAGCTGGGTTTAGTAGCGAGTTGCAGACGGTTGATGCCAGCTCAGAGAAGATTGCTGTGGTGAAAGCTGAAGTCCCTTCTCATGTTGTCAAGGAACTTAGTCGGCACTGTCTGAAGAAAGGTCGGTGGGCTCGGCTTCTCAGCCCTGCTCAAAACTGGTTGCGCGAGAAGGGCCTTTCGTCTGAGGAGGAAGAGTTGCCCGCTGGTGAGCTTCTGGAGGAAGCATCCACTCCGCTCTTTGAGGGAGTAGTGCCTGCGCTTCGTTTTGAAACAGTACAAGTCAGTTCATGCAGCCAGAGGGACCATATCAACCTGTCTGAATTGAAGAGCATTGGTGCTGCCGAGCGACGCCGTGCGAATTTCAGCCCTCGTAGCCGACCCCTAATAGGGGGAGACTCGCAGGTTGCAGTGGCTTCGGTGATGAAAGGGCGTGCCTCGAGTAGGGTCTTAAATGACCAACTGAAGTGTATGCTGTTTGATGTCATCACAGGTCGTTTGTCTTCTCGTTTCTTTTGGATTGCCAGTAAGCTCAATCCTGCTGACGACCCTACTCGAGGAACACCGTTACGGAAACCCCATGCTCCCGAACCTGCTTGGTTTTCCAGTTTAAAACGAGACCCCAAGGACTTTGATGCCCTTGATCGTCTCCTTTGTTCTTTGTATGGGCCTGCTGAGGGGCCATCTCTTGGAGAGTTGGTCCGCCAGCACTCTGTGGAGCAGCCAGGCGTGCTGCATTCTCTGTTTGGAACGATTCATGCCAGCTGCACAGAAGGCGACTGCGAAGTTCACGACTCCGTCGTTGAAGGTTGCAATTCGTTGGCCTGTCGCAAGAACCCCAACTTGAGCGGCTTCCGGTGCTCTGCTGGTTACCCCCCACTCTAGTTCGGTTGAGTCTTGCTTTGGGTTTGAGGAGATGCAGGCTTCTTCGGTTGTTTCAGAGGGTTGCAATCACGCTTGTTTTGATCGTGGGATCTGCTCAAGTTCCTCCGGTTTTCCACTGCCCTCAGATGCACTTTCTTGCCGCAAACATGATGACGACTATGACGGTTTGCAGCAGTTCTTTCCGGTGCAAGTGCATGTGAAGCAGCAGCCTTCGCGTGTCACCTGCCAACTTGGTTGCTGAGCCATCCTGCTGTCTCGCGAGCCAGGTTTTTACGCACGAGGGGAGCCCCGACGAACTGGAGTCCTTGTTCGCCAGGAGTTGTTTGCTTGTGGGGAGTTCCTAGTCAATGGGGAAAGCTTGTGTTGGATCGCGGGGCTCCCTGGATGCTTGCTTTCGGTGGCAGCGGTTGCTCCAATGCAGATCCCTGCAATGCCGAGAATCAAGTTCTTGTTGAGGCGCTCGTTCGTGAATGGTCGGTTGCTGCCTTGGGAGTTTTTCCTCAGTGCTCCTCGTTTAGTGCTGTGATAACCGCGCGGGCCCCGCCTGTCCGAAGCTCGACTTTCGTAGCTGGGAAGCCGCATGTGTCGCCTGCCATTCTTGAGAAGATTAGGAGTGAGAATAAGGTGAATACTTGGTGTGCCCGGCTCTTGCGCGAATGTTTGAAACCGAGTGTGCGCTTTTGGGTTGGGAGCCCCAGCTCCTCGTTCTGGTGGAAGCAACGCTCTTTCCAGAAGTTGCTTAAACTTTCAAAAGGGAGTCAAAGCAGCCTTCTTTCGGCTTGCATGTTTGACCTCTGTCACGCCGGGGCCCCTTGGACACAAAGGACGTTAGTGCTGACTAACTTGGTCTGCCTAGCCGCATGCTTTGCAGTAGAGACCATAGCCACCAAGTCTTAAGGGGCTCTGGACCCGGAGATCATGCATGGACGCAGCTGGCTCGAATGTGCCCAGTTGGGTTCCTGCACGTTTTAGCTGACAGTGCAGCTGGTGCGGCGGGGTTCGCGCGACTTCCTTCAAGGTGGGATCCTGTTGCGATGCTGCATGCTTTTTGCCGTCACGCGCGCCAATGTGCTGTTTCAAGCGACACTTTTCAAACTAGCAAACGGGAACGTAAGTTCTATGCCGTTGTGGCTGATCGCAACTTAACCATCCTTTTGCGCACGTTGGGTTTAGGTTCTAAGCTGCGGGTTTGGTCTTGTTTGCGCAGGGCGCTCGTCCTCGCCTGCCTCTCCAAGTACAGTCGCTTCCAGAGACCAAGATCTCTTCTGCTACTGCTGCTAGGGAAGCTAGGGCTGTAGCTGCCTTTCAGACTTGGCTCATCAATCTCGAGATCCGTGTCTCTTTGCCAGTGCTTGTGGAGCTCGGTCGTTCTCTTTACGACTCTGATGGTCCGTATTCTGGCTTTGTTTATGCCACTACTGGCCTGCAGACTTTAAACTTGCGGTTGAAACGCAATCTCCCCTGCTCTTGGGATTTCGCGTTCATCTGGCGTTCTCTTGAGCCGGTAGTTCACCGAAGGCCAGTCGACGAAGCGCCCGTTTTAGCGATGGTTGGAGTTGGAGCTGGGTTTGGGGTTGGCTTCGATTTTGTGAGAGTTTGCTGTTGATGTTTTTCGGGGCGCTTAGGTCGATTGCACCTTTACTTGCCTTCGAGTGCATCTGATGTTGCCTGAAGACACGATGGGTACTGTTCGGGCTCGTATCTACCTCAAGGTCGTTAGTCTTAAGACTGCTAATCGGGGTCTCGGCCGTCAGCAATATGCTTCGGTCGACCACCCTTTGGCAGTCCAGTCGATCGTGTCCATCTTTGGCAGTTTGAATTTGCAACACCAGCTTTGGCCCGGTTCCCCCTCAGCTTTCCGCCGAAGGTGGGATGCTGTATGCAAGACGTTAATTTTGCCTGAAGCAGTGGCCACTTTTCTCGGGGCTCTTCTTGTACCGCTCGAAGAGCTTACCGCAGCCATCCTTTGTGCAGTTAGATGGCTGGGCTGAGTGTGTGTCATGCGCCAACTCTCACCAAACAAGCAGCGCAGGAAAGCTCAGGAGGATGGTGATGGATAAATATAGATAAACTAAATAAAACTGCAGACCCCAGCCAAGTCATCCAGAAGTGATTGCTCCTATACGACCTCCTCTACTCGAACAGCCCATCCTTTCGCGGACCATCATACTGTTTCAACATATCTCCTCACATACCTATTTCAGTATTATATTTAGACTTATTTTGATCATTAAAACCCTCGCGGATTCTTCTTAAAGATACTTTAACTACGGATGTTAATAATTTTGCTTATAAAAATTTTTGCATATGTAAAACATGGCGGTTTAAAGCAGTAAAATCTTGGCCAAAGGTATTCCTTATGAAGATTTCTTACTGGTTTTTAAGAATTAGAACAATGAAACTAGGTGAAATTTTTGAAACAACGTAAATCGGGCCTAATTGTGCCTAATCATTTTGGTTGTTTTGAATAGCAAAACCCTCGCGGATTCTTCTTAAAGATACTTGAACTACGGTTTCATTATTGTGATGATTTAAAAATTGTAGTTAATTAATTAAAATAATTAGAATCCTGGCCCTAGGAGCTCCTTAGGAAATTTCCTACTGATTTTATTAGTTAAATCATTTAAACGGTTCAAACCATGAAATTCGGTCAATTGAATGATTTTGCATATCTTGATAATTGGGGGGTGCCCAAGGTAAGTATTATGATTAAAATTCTGACCTATCTAACTATATTACGTATTTTAACTATTTTGCCTATTTTGATTATGAAAACCCTTGCAGACTATTCTTAAAGATGATTTAACTACCTAGAATAATGAAAAATATAATGAAAATCATTAAGTTCGGTCCCTTTTAATTGTGTTAACTCTTGTAAAAACTGGAGATCCAAAAATTGGTAAACACATAAAAACCATCAAAATCGGGCCTATATAATTGATCTGAATTGTTGAGTTATTGTGACTTCATTTGGTTATAACAGAATAACCCTGGAGTCAAATATACCGCAAAGTTGTCTTTCTCATATATATATATATACATTTATATATACACACATCAAAACGTCTATACATGTGTACATACATACATACATACATGCATAGATCCATGCATGCGTGCATGCATGCATACATACATACATACATGTACGTTTAGGCACATATAGACACATGTACATACATATGCATATATGCGTATGTACATATATTTTTAACACTCGCACTCGTGCATATACATGCAAATATATACACATACATGAAGAATACATATACAAATATATAAGACTATATACATATGCACATGTGTATACATATATATGTGTGTGTATGTGTGTATGTATGTGTGTATATGCATATATGCATCTGTGTGTGACTGTGTGTGTACCCGAAATGCACATACGCATCTCCAGCGGAGAATACCTATGGACACGGATCTGAAAAGTGAGCTGAGCAAGAGCTGCCTCCGCAAATCA
This sequence comes from Symbiodinium necroappetens, assembly GCA_905231915.1. Classification (NCBI taxonomy): domain Eukaryota; class Dinophyceae; order Suessiales; family Symbiodiniaceae; genus Symbiodinium; species Symbiodinium necroappetens. The sequence continues at coordinate 5,088 of CAJNJA010000504.1, read as the reverse complement.
TCCTGGAAGCTCGGAAGGAAAGCCCAGTGCCGCAAAGAGAGCAACAGAGGCTAATGATGTGCACTGCGTTGCAGTGCCTTCCTGTGAGGCGACCAGCAGCGGAGTGGCCCCATCTGCAGTTGCCTCATGCTTCTTGCAGCCCTGACACTGATAGATCCCGGCTCAGCTCTCGCAATGGGACCCCAATTCATCTGCAGCCACATCTTTGGTAAGACGCAATGGCTTACCAGGGAATCTTTAACTGCTCGCTATGAGCTTTGCAAAAGCTGTGGGGAAAGGCGCAAATGTAAGTCCCAAACCTGTTGTAAAGTTGGAACGTCATAAGAGGCACAGCTGAAATCCTACCTCGGAGCCACAGGTCCCAGCCCAAACCTCGAAGTCCCGAAGCGCACTCGGGCTAAGGAGCCTTGTTGACATTGGCCTTCCCTTCCAGGAGGGCCTGCACGACTTCGTCCTGGAAAGCTCTTAGCTTGGTCAAGACAAGGCGACAAGGTCTTACAACCCTGTTCCATCCAAATAATGATACGCAATGCAAGCCTCACAACTTCTGCCACTGATCGTGCTTGCTGCTCGTTGCACTCCCATCGGAACTGTTGCATGTTGATTGGCTACACTGCATTGGCTCTTGTAGGTGTTTGGCTTAACTTGAGCACAGACGCACCAGCAACACAAGACACAACCATGGCTACACACGGGAGCCACACAAGAAGGCAAGATGCCCACAGGACGCACGCACTGCTCGGCGTAGCATTGATAGGTACTGATAGTTCTGCAGTTCTGCACAACACGGTACGGACCTGCTGCCTCAGCCTCAAAATGCGGACACCATTTTTCTCACATGCTACACCCGGAACGCATTAAACCGCATCGCCCACTTCCCACCACTAAACTAAACGAAGAATGGACGTGAGAAGGCCTACCTAGACTTACTAGCCCAGGGGCTGCTAAAGACTTTTAAGGCTTGGGCTTCAAGTTGGACGAAATTTCTCACCCCAACAGAGATCAGGCACCAAACGACTCTCTTTGCACTTCGAGCTTCGAAGCCTCCACATCCTGAACTCGATGCTCTCTTGAAAAAGACTTTAAAGCGCAGGAAATTAAAGCAACAGCGAGGCCTTCCCTCGCAAGGTGGCCACAAAGAGTGCCGTCTCGCCGGAGGGCGTGGCTGCATCCTTGTCCGCACCTTGTATCTAAAACAGATTCAACTCTGAAAGCTTCAAGCTGCCAGCCTCTTGGGTGGCGGTGGAGATCTGCTGAGCAGCGGATTTGCGACTCTAGCCTGGAAAGCGAGGCCTGGCTACTGCTCCTACATGGCCATGGGTCGTGTTGAAGAGTCGGCGCGAACTGTTGGCCCAACATCCAGGCTGAAGGCAACCACTCGTTCTCTTCTGCGCAACTTAAAGAAGCAAGTCAGCTCCCGTCTTATCTCTATGGTCGAGCCGTGGTGACCGCAGTGACAATGCCTAACAGGTCTTACAAAATCATTTGATGGGCAGGTTGGTCGACGATGATCTGATTTCTGATCCTGAGCCTGTGGCCTGCCACCATCAGCCTCTTCACGATGGGGACCTGCGGTGAAAGTATTACCTACTACAAAGGCGATAACACCGACGACGGCGACAACGACAACAACAACAACAGCAGCAAAAGCGACGCGGAGCGAGCGGACTCTGCTGCTTGCGGGCGAAAAGTCTGAACCCCGGTATGTGCCTTAAGCTTACACGCGGTGGTAAGGTTGCCCGCAGCTTCTTTCCGAGTGGCTCCGACAACCATACAACCCACTGCCCCTAAACCGAACCCCTAGTGCAAAGCCCTTGAACAAACTGCCAGGTAAGGAAACACCGCACTTCGAATGCAGACAGCGGTGGTTGGTATTGGACTCCGGCTCACGAAAGTACAGCAAATAACGAGTATAAAGGATGTGCTCTTAAACAGTCTTTAGTTGAATTGGTTGGTAGAGGGAGGCGCCTGCTCTACTACTACTACTACTACTACTACTACGACGCCGACGACGACGACTACTTCTACTTCTACTTCTACTTCTACTTCTACTTCTACTTCTACTTCTACTTCTACTTCTACTTCTACTACTACTACTTCTACTACTTCTACTACTTCTACGACTTCTACTACTTCTACTACTTCTACTACTTCTACTACTTCTACTACTTCTACTACTTCTACTACTTCTACCTCTACTACTACTACTACTTCTACTACTACTACTACTACTACTACTACTCCTACTCCTACTCCTCCTCCTCCTCCTCCTCCTCCTGCTGCTGCTGCTGCTGCTACTGCTCCTGCTACCTGCTACCTGCTACCTGCTACCTGCTACCTGCTGCTGCTACTGCTACTGCTACTGCTAACTGCTACTGCTACTGCTACTGCTACGGCTCACTGCCACTGCTAACTGCTACTGCTACTGCCACTGCTGCTGCTGCTGCTACTGCTGCTGCTATTGCTATTGCGACTGCTACTGCTGCTACTGCTGCTACTGCTGCTACTACTTCTACTGCTACTAATAATCATAATACTTCTACTACGACTACTATACTTCTACTAGCAGTACTACTTCTAGTCTAATACGAACACTACTCGTACTACTCGTACTACTAGTACTACGAGTACTAGCCCCTCTGCCGACCAAGGCCAGTGACGGAATTAGGCACCTCATTCCTATCCAATATCACCAGCCGCCCTTCTTTGGGGGAGGTTCTGCGTCTGAGGGGTCTAATGAAAACTCAAGCCGGCAGTACGTAGCCACGTAGCGCTGCGATGTACAGTGCTGTGGCACCATTGTATCTTGCCTGGTCAGCTGATGCTTCGGATCTCAAGAGGATCCATGCACAGCGTCGAAGTATGCAGCTCAGTCCGTTCTTCGCTGAGGGCAGCAGCATCTCACACCATATGCCTGCGGCCACACCCCCAACCTGAAAAGCAGTCATCCCAATATCACCCGCCTGTACGGCTCTACATGGCTTGACATTTAGCACACAGAGCTACCGGTGCCTCTCGATCGCCGCGGCCCTCCGTCAGAAGGGCGACGACCTCTAAGTGGTCCTCCTGGCGGGCCGAGGAGTTCTGGGCTTCAGGGCTTGGGACTTCGGTTTGTGCTCCATACTTTGAATGGCTCAACGGTTTCTGAAAACCCTCAGCGCGTGCCTTCATGTTTCGGGACAGCAAGCCGGCATGTACGGCAAGTACATTAAAAGCCTCAAGCTGCTACCACACCCGTCTCGACGCCAACGCCGACAGACACACTTGGCTGGACAGAAACACGCCAAATAGACATTGAAGTAGCAATCCCCCAAAACCGTAACAACACTAAGTACTTGTAGCCATGCAACTGCACAGGGCCAATCGTAATCGGCAATCAGGGTCTAGTCACTCTAGTCTACCGATCTGGCGGTAAGCACTTACCAGACTGAGCAGAACACGAGCCCAGGGTGGTCAAAGCCTTGGCTGCGGCGAAGAGCGGCAGCTCGCCACAATTCGTCGCCTCCCACAGAAGCTGACTACGTGCAGCCTTGAATGCCTATTCAAGGCTTGGAAAGCTCAGGATCTGGCTTCCATCTGGCAATAGCTATTTGTACCTGGCCTTGTGCTTGTCGGCATTTGCCTGCAGTAAACGATGGACAACTTGATTGTGACCCCACCTCAGCTGTGCATTTATGAAGCACAGGCGCGCTTGCACGCTCGGATCCTACCTCAGCTTCCGTAGAAAAGTTTATGTGCATGGTACTGCGACGTTCCTGCCGGCAGGCCTACCGGACTTCTGAAAGATACAAAGAGGCACACTGGGCACACTTCGGCTCCTGCTATCGAGGCCAAGCATACATCCCCGCACTGGCATTGAGCCGCCGATGCAGAAAGCTGGACCGAGCTGCTTGGAAGCCAAAAAAAGCGGAGACTCTCCGTCCTGTGCTGCATCAGGGATAGGCAGCCGACGGCTTTGAAGGTGGAACTCACGGACTCGAGTCGGCTCGGAGCTGAAAATGCATTCCACCCGCATCGTAGAGCTCTGTTTTCACTGAATCGCGCTACATCGCCAATGCACAGCCACCTAGAGTGCAGATTCAGACTGGCATCGCATCGATAGCATGGCTACTCAAGAATTACATAGATCACGAGGCTGAACACTGGCCATTTTAACCTTGAGTCTGAACCCGTCGACCCCGTAAAGAACGAAACCTGAGTTGCGGGTGTTCAATGTTCTGTTCTACAACCCGACCACCACCACCACCACCACCACCACCCCACCGCCGCCACGACCACCACGACCACCACCCAGCTTGAATAAGGACTCCCCAGAATAAAGAGGGCAAAAGGGTACTTTTTTGGATGACCTGAGCAACAACCAGCACAACCCGCGGCAGCGGCAACAACACCAGAATGAGGATAGGTGAGAACGGACATGAGGACAAGGAGGTGAAATCGATTTTCGCCAAGATTCTGCATTGCAGCGATTCTTGGCAGCACGTGCTCGTAGCAGGGCAGCCACGGTCCTTCCATTGATTGGTTTGCGTCGAGCAGCCAGTCCCCTGCTTAGCAATTCTTTGTCGACTGCGGCAGCCACTATCGAGGATTGTGTTCTCTTTGCATGACATCGATCCTACGTGCTGTTCCATGTTCGCGAACCTCAAGAACAAGACACTACATTCACTACATAAACAATGTTTTAGGTTTAGACCCCCCGCGCCGAAAGGCGCGCCCCTGTTGTAGCGTTTGGTAGGAGGGCGTGAAAGCCCACAGCGAACAAAGCTTCCGGCAAGATATGGTTCCCCGGTTTGCGTAAAAGAGACGAAGATATAGCTGCCAGGTCAACATCCGTCAAAGGAAGCCCTCTCTCTGTCTTGCGTGCTTGCCTGCTTGCTTGCTGGGCGTTTGGGGTTGGGGATGCAGGCTCCCCCCATGTGAAGCAGGGCTACCGCCAGCGTCAGTGAACCTTGTGTGCGTGTGTGTGTCGGTGTGTGAGTGGGTGTGGGTGTGGCTGTGGCTGTGGCTGTGGCTGTGGCTGTGGCTGTGCGTGTGCGTGTGCCTGTGCGCGTGTGCGTGTGCGTGTGTGCGTGTGCGCGTGTGCGTGTG
>CAJNJA010000493.1:0-18426 GCA_905231915.1 Symbiodinium necroappetens | reverse complement strand
AAACGGTGTGGGTGGTGGGGTGGCGGTGTCGCCAACTTTTGAAGCCTGTTACTTCTTCTTGACGGGAAGACAAGCAAAAACCAACCCTTCGGGATTTCACTGGCGCCGCCCCAGCAGGGGTCGGCGGATAAAATATAAGCCCTGGGTTTTGACCCAAAGGCCCCAAGCCCTCAACCCCAAAATCCAACGCCGACTGAGAAGAGTTAGCCTCATCTGGCGAGTCCGTGCGAGAGAGTGCAAACGGCGTAAACTCAGCCACCGAGGCCTGTTGAAAGCAGATGCCGCCTTTCCCGTCGCTTGGGCTGAGGGTTTTCATTTTGGGCATCTGGGTCTTGCAGGCAGCCCGCTTCAAGGTAATTACAGGGTTTCAGCGTCATCAGCGGCGAGTGGCATTGCAACACGCTGTCTCTCCCCGCCCGACCGCCCGCATCGACACCGGTTCGGGTCTTCGGGTCTGGTGCACCTGGGCTAGCTGCTCATCCTGTCCTAGGGTGGGGTTCGAGCATACTGAGCGCATCTTCTCTGCACTGCTCCATACCGGGGCTCAAGCAGGTGGGAGAGGCCGATGACACCTCGATCGCCGTACATCCCGGCTGTGTGGGCGATGCTGAACCCTACCTTCAAGGTCAATTCAAGGCACTGATGCAACATAATGCAACTCAGTGCAACCACGCAAGTTGCAAGTTGGGATACCATTTTCCTCGAAGGTCTGCCTGGGAAGCTTGACAAGTAGGCGAGCAGGGAGCACGCGGGTCGAAACGTAGTTATCCTGCTGTACAGCAACAGGACCTCACAGCAATACCCAAAGCAGGAAAGCCTAAACCTAATCCCTCCCACGTTTGTGATTTTCTGCGAGGCTACAGGCCAGACGAAGCTGTCTGGCCATTTCCTTCCTCTTGGCGTGGCCAGATGTGGTGGCATCGATGTGTGGATGTACAAGAACATGAAGCAGATCTATCACAGGTATTTCCGGGGTTTGGGTTGCTTTCCACTTCGACAACCTAGACTAGAAGCCCAAACCCTGAACCCGCAAACGCTAAGCCAAAAACATGTGAAGCGGACAGGGCGCAAGCTGACTCCAACATCGAGAACGTGTTCAACTTCCCGACCGTGCATGTGGAGAGTGGTGATACAGTGCCCAGACGAGGAAGGGTATGGTTGATTCTATACATTCTATGCACCTTTAGCCACTAAAGCTCCGTGAATCGTGAAGTGCGATGGGTTTCCGGCTTTTCTTTGAGGCCCTTATCCAAGAGTTGAGTACCTCGATTCCCTGACAGCCCAGGTGTTGCTTGTAATCGGACCTGGAGATACGTGCAGATGTGATCACACGGCCTTGTCTATCAAGCTTTCAACGTGAGCACCGCGGAATTATCCGCATGTTGCACACAAGCTTGAAGAGGCAGCCAAGGCCCGGCTCGACAGCTTCCAACTCGAAGCTGTGTGAAAATACTTGCGCCTCAGCCAGGGTTCACGGCCTGAGAGCTGGTTTTGGCTCTCGATTTGGGATTTGGGTTACGGGTTTCGTGAACCCTCCAATGCGATAACCAAAGGGGTTTCAGTGTCAGGGCGTGGCGAAGCAGCACCCAGAAGCAGTAGAAGATGGACTCCAAAGGAGCCCCAGGTGCTGAGCAGACTGCAGCGCGAGGCTCACCCCACACTAGGTGAACCCTGCACCGGTTGAGCAATGAAGATATCCGCGCGATGGGCCATGGTGGCCATGGGGTGCCCTGGCCTGGTTTTGGGGGTCCATGGGGAAAACGGATGCCTGGTTGACCACCGGAGTGTCTTAGGCGGGCTCGCGACTTTGGATTCTGATTCAATTCCTAAACCCAGACTTAAGTTCTTAGAGTGTCGGAGACTTCCTGGTCAAGCGAAGATAGTGTACTGAAGCGAACGAAAGATGTCCTTGCGTGATTCTGCCAAGTTGCGAGTACAAAACTTAAACTCTCGAAGGCCGAGGGGCCCTTCATGAGGCCTCAGCCTCGAGCTGTAGGTTAGCAGAAGTAGCTTGTACAGCTTCTCCCGGTTGACTCGCAACTAAATGCCACGTGCCCCATTGCGTGACCAAGCACAGGCTGTCGCCTGTGCTGGCCAAGAAGACGGTCGGATGCCCATTGGGTTTGTGGGACATAGATGCTGGCTGCGCAGAACAGGGGTTCTTGGGGTTTGTTCAATTAACCTTAAACTGCCGAGAATAAGCCTTGGAACAGGTACACCCCAGCACGACATTCGCGCCGAATCCGATTGAGGCCGTTCCGGGCGGGGCCAAGCCAGTGCAGTGGGTTAAGCTGTGATAGAATCTGACAGAAGCCTTCAAAAGGTGCACAGCTTACTTGCAGCTGCATGTCTGAGAGTACCGGGAGAGGCAGGCTGTGGGGATTAATGTGTTGGGTTATAAATAAGGAAAAGCCATTCATCGATGTAGAAGCTTCGTGTCTCGGATGGCACAGTAACAAGCCGAGGTTGGTAAACATATCCAAACGGACCATGAGAACATGACCTTCGAAACCTCTTTCCACGACGCATCGATGAACTTTCTGAAGAAGGACACCAGAAAGCTGTGAGTTGGCTCTGAGGTTTGTACATCGAAATGAAATTCTCAGGTTGGTTGATTCTGTCGATTTAAACGGATCAAGTTTCATGTGAGTCTCCAGATGGCGGCTTCCCGTGTGGCTTCTGTGGATATGGGGACAGCAAGACGCCCTTACTTGGGAGATCGGATCATTCGCTTGTGCGCAGGTCATGAATGAAAACCTGCGTCACAGTTAAGCTGTTGGTGGTTCTCAGAGTGGGACAGGCTGGAGAAGGCTGCGTGAAGACACGGCTAGACGATAAGACCTGGAGCATGTAAGCCCATTCCTCCTCTTCCCCGCCGCCAATTGCTTCCGGCCTACTCACCTGAGTGAGGAGTCCATCGTTGGTTTCGAGGGCTCGCGGGGCCCGCTTGGGTTCGAAATGATCTTGGGTGGTAGCACGGCTTGCCGAGCAACCTCCCCGACAGACATCCATTCGAACTACTACACGACTCACTCGAGCCTCGGCGGCGAAGAACTGACGGGCATGGGTCCTTGCACGCTTCATGGTTTCAGTCCTCAAGAGAAATTAAGCTCTAAGCTCTGACCTCCGCCCAAAGCCGTCGGAAACACAAGGACAGACGTCAACGGGTGTCAGCTACGCTGCCAACGGGATGTCACCTGCACTGGCATTGGACAAACTGACGCCAATACATGTGGCACTTGGCTCGTCCCGATTGAGGCCCTCCGGGACTGTCGTCTCATTGTCCAGCTTGAGGGTACCATCGAAAGCCACTTCCATCTGTCAATTTTGAACTCAACAGGAAGAGAGGGCTTCGGATTTGGATGCAGGGTTCTCAAGGTCTTGTGGGTCTTGTACATAGGAGTTCAGGGCTGAGGGTTCAACAGTTTGTTTCCCCTTGCTGGCTTTTGGTGTGAATGCTAAGTCTGAATGCTCACAGCCCTCATCCCTTAACCCAAGCAAGGATATTTTTTCTGTTTCTGGCAGAAAGCCGCCGCAAGCCCAAAGGCGCAGACCCTATCGGGAAATCTTCCGAGGGCCCCCGAACAGACGTTCTGAACATCGGCTCCACCTTGGAGGCTTGCAACTTGTGACCCATAGATGGTTTTGCACCAGCTTCTTTGCGCAATGGCCCTTTTAGGCAGCCAGATACTCGAGTCACTCCGGAATTTAATCAACAGCATGCAGCCGGGACCACGAACAAAGCTTGAAGTTTCGCAGCAGATGGAGGCGACGACATTTAATCTCGGTGACCTTTGCTACGTGGCCCACCGGCGAATTCGCGGCGAGTCTAGCATTCCCTCCAAGGCTGGTAGGTGTTTGATGCATGTCACCAATGGCATAGCTTGTGCATCTTAGACTTCAAGTTTTCTGCGGCTTCGCTCACTGCTTATACCGCTGTTGCCATCTACCTCCCCTACATTCCCCTACACTGTCTGCAGGCCGACTTATACCTGGTCTTCAAGCACATTAACTGGGGCAATGTGGAAGCGCAAGTATTTCGCGGCCTGGCCTCGGCGCTAGCTCGCTTCGACCAACTCGACGCCCGTCTTAGCTGGCGTTAAGAGTCGTAAGCCGCTCCTTGGCCTTCTCGTTTGAGCTGTGCATGACACCTAACAAGAGCATGATATCGCTTTGCTATGCTTTCCTCGAATATCCCCAAAACCAGAACTTGGAATCCGCGAATTTGTGAGGATCTTCTTGCTGTAGGAATGACGTTCACTTCCTGTTCGGTGTTCTCAGGATGGTGGAAGCAAGGCCGCGGCCGTGTACGATGCGCGGTTCACGGAGCTCAGGTGGTATGGAAGCAACGACAAAGGTGGTTCGCCTTGCAACGTGTTTGTGCAACAAGCGTCAGGTGAACTCACGCCCCCGTGAACCCAAGTCGAGATGGTTTCTTGAGATAAAGTTTCAGGCAACAATGAGTGGCTTTGGAATCAACCTGGGTGTGTTTTGCCTTCAAATGGGCCTGCTGGATTGGGAAGGAGAGCACCCTACCCGAACCCCTTCCCGATGAAATTCTGATAAGTTATGTGATCGCTTTCCCGACCAGGATGGTAGGCTCCGCCGTTACAAGGGAGGCTGAGGGTGGAGCACCGGCAACAGCTGCAGCTGATGGCAACGGGAGTCGAGCATTTGGTGCACAGGGGGATGGTAGGGGCAGGTAAGGTTCGCGTGCCCCAGGCAATCCTTGTGGGGGATACTCGTGTCTTGGGACAGGTTTAGGTCGCTGAGGTTTGTCCACAAGCGGTAAGCCCGGTAAGCTCACAAGCTGCCCTGAGCTGCGACCGCCTCAGCCTGAGGGCCACTGCCCTGGCATCTTTGCACAATCCCAGCACTGTCGAAGAGTTGCCCTCCGAGACGGAGTCGTTTGCAGTTATCGTAGTTGTGAAAGATCGGTTTTGGGGAGTCTTGATTCTTTTCGCCCCCTGGCAGGTGCGCTCTCTAAGGACTTTCACCTGAAGTTCACCTCCATGGAGCTGCCAGCTGCGCAGGCGAAGCCGCCCCGCAAGTCATATCGGCAGTCCATCGGTCTAGGCGTAGAGTGGTGGACCCAAACTGCTGGATGCGCAAGGTTGATGGGCCTGAGCTCAGTGAGAGCTGTAGCTTCACAAAGAGCCAGAGAGAGTGAGAGAGACAAAGAGGCCGACGAACTGGGCTGGGTCTTCCAGAAAGCAGACTTCGCAGCTTCCCTGAGGTGACTTCCTCGATGCCTGTACAGGGAATCGTGGGCATGCTGGGCAACAAGCTTAGCACTCTCCTGGAGGGCGGCAGCTTGACTTGCCTGGCAGATGCAAAGCACTTTGATTGAAAACGGATGTGGGTACTTGCGCGGTGCCCTCGTGTTGGAGTAAGGAAGAGTGGCCTGGGAGCAGACAGGAGACTCTGTCAGTTTCCATCAGCCATCACATTGCAGCAGGCCCAGGTTGCACCTCTGAGCTCACCTTCTGCTGTGCATCATGCACCGACAAACCACTTGCCGTCGTAAATTGTTGCAGAGATGTCCCCACTGCAGCACCCTGCTTCTCATCTCGCTTCCGCTTCTGTCTGATCCATTACCAACATCGTCATCGTCACCACAAGCACTTGTCTCTCTTCCGCTTGACCACCAAGAACAGCACAAGGTCTGCTTCGGCCGGGCAGGTGTCAGATCAACAGCACTTTGCTTGCGGTCCAACAGTGATAATCCTCCGAGCGCGAAGCTGCTAAACCTTTAACTCTTTGCCCTCAGTTTGGGAGGACTTTCAGCTGCGACCTTCTTCGGCAGGAGCCTTGCAGGTGCGAGCCATCCCTCTGCTACGTTGTCGACTGATTCAAGAAGTTGAGTCCCATCTAGTTTCATCACTGAAAGTTTTTATGCAGGGATGCGCAACTGAAGCCGCGTGCTACCCAGATCGAGTTCCTTCTGCTCTAGCCATCGCATGGTTGTGACTTTGCGCGGCAAGATCGTGCAAACTTGTAGACTGTTCGGAATCATGTTCGTTGTAACGGACCTACTGCAAGCGCAGAGTCCGCCTGCTGACATTTTGCACTTGGAGTAGTCGTGGGAGTGCCTGGAATGTCGTGACGAGCGGTTTTGGGAATTGGAGGGTTGCTCCTCGAATGGTCTTGGGGGTCCTTTGGCTCCTCCGGCAGGTTTCGCGAAAGATGGTAGCCCCTTTTTGGGGCCTGTGGGCAGCATTTCCTCCAGCCTCCTGGACCAGCTGATGAGCCACAGCCAGGAGGGTCCAGGGATGTCCAGGGCTGAAAGTCTGCGAGGCTTCGATACTTTGGTTCTTGCTGACACAAGCTCAGGCATTCAGCTCTGCTTCGGGGCAAGACTTTCCTTGCCTGTTCGCGCAGGAATCCGACTACCTTTTCCAGACCAGCCCGCTTGCAGTCGAGATCATGAAAGAGGCTGACGGACGTCGATTGTGTCCCAAGGTTGGAGCTATGCCTGCAAGAGAGCCTTGCTAGCACCCGAACAAGAAAAACAATCGAGAATCACAGGACAGAGAGAGAGAGAGAGATAGAGAGAGCGAAAGGGTTGCTTCTGGATTGGTTGTCATCAGTTTCAGCTTTGGAGCTTCAGAATCCGCGCTTGCAGCAGAGGCTTCGGCGGTCCCCTAGTTGGCCTTCTCTCATTCGGTCACGTAGCGCTACAGGCTGCATTGAAGCCACCGGGCTTAAAGCTCCCATGGGTTTGGCCTAATTGTTTCTAGAAATCCTGAGAGGTCGAGCCTATGCGAATGGCGGAGGATTCCAGCCCCCATAGCAATCGCAAGCAGCTGCAAGCCCTGTGGCCAGATGCTTCTACTGAAAGATGTGGAGCAGGGACCCCGTGGATCCGTGGGGCAAAACCGCGCGGCCATCAAGGGCTTCTCGAAGCTTGGAGTGACTTTTTCGGTGCTGCAGGGTTTAGGGTTCAGGGCTCAGTCAGGAGAGGTTTTGGTGTCTAAGACAAGGGTCGAGGGCTCGGTGGAAGTTGTGTTTGCGTTTACGGGAGGTGCTGCTTGTCGACGTCGGAGTCTTGAACTGCTGCTTGCTGGTCCTGTAGTCTCGAACAGCTCGACAACGTCGGTTTCTTCTAACCTTATGGTCCTTTGGTGGGAGGGGCCGAAGAAAATCCTTCAAGATCTGGACCCAAAAGGGAGCAAAATAGAGATCCTCATGCCTATAAACCGTGGATGAGGAGCAAGTTGGGCTTGGCCTCAGCAGTGGCCCCAGGCAAGGACGGTGGCGATGCCCCTGGGCCTAATCTTTCAGCCCGGCAGGCTCAATGTACCCAACTAAACTATAAACCTGAAGCACCCAAAGCCTGAAGCCGTACACGTGTAGAAGGCGCAATCTGGGCGGAAGCTCCTGCCAATGCACCCTGTGCATCAGTGAGAGCTTGAGAAGCGAAAACCCAAAGCCTGAATTTCGAAGCCTTCAACGTGTAAACCCTAAAATGTGATGTTGATTCATGCGCCGCGCCTTCCCCCATCCCTGCTGAGTATAAGACAAGCGCTTTCCGGAACAAGAAGTGGTGCGCTAGCAGTAGTCACAGCAGCAGCAGCAGCAAGCAGCGGCAGGAGGAGGAGGAGGAGTAGTCGTAGTAGCAGCAGCAGGAGTAGTACTACTCCTACATCGTCGTCGTGGTGGTGGCGGTGGTGGTAGCAGTAGTAGTAGCAGTAGTGAAAGGGGTAGCAGAGGGAGATTCCTGCTCGTCCTAGCTGCCTTTGCGCAATCAAGGCAATCTAGCAGCTTTACGCAGCTACAAACTACCTCAACCGTTTCTCTTGGCATCGGCCAGCTAAGAGTAGTTTGTCAGTCCTTGTACAGTCCGAGCCCTGAGCTCGCGCACTGGGTTTCGGCGAGCGCTGCGCGCAGAAACAAAAACCTTCCGCGGGCACGACAGCTAACGCTTCGCTGCTGCGTTTCGGGTTGTTTGCCGCGGCAAAACTTGAGGTAGGTCGGTAACAAGCGTTTCAGGACTCGTCAAGTGGGTTAAGTGTGACTACGAGTGAGGCTGCAGAGTTGCACCACACGCGGCACGCGGAGCCCATGGTCTGAGGAAGCGCCCTCCGTCGCTACCGGCCGCCCAGTCCGTGCTAGCCGAACCGGTCGTGGTGACCGAACCGCGGCTTCACGTCCCGCTGACGCTTCTGGAACCCGCCCCGAAACCGTCCCTGCAACCGTCCCTGAATAGCGCCAACCCTGCACCCGGAACCTCGCCCCACACAGAACCCGCCCGGAGCCCGCCCCTGCCCCAGAAAGCCGCCGCGGAACAAACCTTAAAACTTGGCTGAAGCCCTGAAGCTTCTCAAAACCTCGTCCTACCACAGAACCCAAGCCGAGTTGCCCTGCAACTCGGCTTGGAATTGATCCGGAACCCGCCTCGGAACCCGCCCGGAACTTGACCTTTCCCCAAGACCGAACTTCGGATGAAGAGGGACAAAGGTCACTGTGAGGCAGGGTGATGCATTCTTATGACCTATTGGACCTTTCTTGTCTTAAAGCGCCGTGCTGAGTAACGGAGTAGCAACAAGTGCGAACTACGTGGCCTGGCCAGTGGAGGATTTCATACCCTCTTTTAAAACTCTACCTGGCACCCGCCCAAAAAACCCACCCCAGAACCCTCCCTGGAACCTGCCCGACCTTGCCCAATCTGCCCCAGACCTTATTTCGGCTGAAGACCACAAAGGTTCCGCTGTTGGGGCATAAAGACTCTTTGCATCGCACCGAGTGGGGCTCCTACTTTTGAGTGCTGTTGAAGAACTTAGTGACTTACTCCTACTAACTGAATCAGGTTCAGGATGGTTCAGGTCATTCTTATCGTGATCATCATCATCATCATCACCAGCGGTATCTCTGTAAGCCTCTTCATATTTATCATCATATCATCATGTACGTGCTGAAACTCCGCATCATCACAATCATTGATCGTGGTGGTAATGTTCAGGATGTTCGTGATGAACATGCTGCGCGACGGGCGTCGCACCAGGGGAATCATGCGTAGTAGTGGTAGTGGTAGTGGTAGTGGTAGTGGTAGTGGTAGTGGTAGTGGTAGTGGTAGTGGTAGTAGTCGTAGTAGTAGTAGTAGTAGTAGTAGTGGTAAGATGCCCTGGTTCTGTTAACATTGTGCAGCTCTCAGATCATTAAATGTGTGAATAAAGTGTGAAAAAAGTGTACGGGAAAGTGACAATAAAGTGTAAAAAAAAGTGTAAATGATTTGTAAGGGTATTTTTCGCACTTTCCCTCAGGGAAAACAGTATTTTCTGAAAATCCAGCCCTGCTTGAAAAAATGCGAAAAAAGTGCTTTTGAAAAAAGTGCAAAAATAGTGCGAAACCCAGGTTTCAGCTGCAAAAGAGCCGGAACCCTGGTGGCGAGGCCATTTTGCATTTTGTTTGCATTTTTTCACACTTCTTTCACTTGTTTTTATTCGCATTTTCCCTAGGGAAAAACCATTTTGTTCCAAAATCCAGCTCTGCGTGGAAAATGCGAAAAAACTGTAAAAGTGTAAGAAAAGTAAAATAATGCGAAACCTATGGGTTTCAGCTGTAGAAGGGGTTCCGAACCCTGGGGGCGAGGCCATTTACACTGTATTTACACTTTATTTGCACTTTGTCTGCGTTTTATTACACTTTATTTGCATTTTTTGCATTTTTTTACACTTTCATCACACTTTCCACCCGAGGCTCCCCGCAGGCCTACACTTTATTTGCACTTCATTTGCAAAGAAATGATTTGGAGGGTTCCCAACCTCAACAGAACAGCGGACCTCTTAATAATAGCAGCAGCAGCAGCAGCAGCCGTCGTCGTCGTCGTCGTAGTAGTAGTAGTAGTAGCAGCAGTAGTAGGGGTAGTAGTAGGGGTGTTGGTGGTAATAGGATTAGGAATATTACTAGTAATAGTAGTTGTTGTGGTGGCAGCAACATCCATCATATCACCCTGGCCCACCTACATAATCCTATAATGGAACCGTCCAAAAGCCTCGACTTACGGCATCTGAGCTTTCGGCCTTTAAGTTGCTGTGCTGAGCCCGGACTCACCAGGCACGCCTGTCTCAAGGAATGCTCCTGGAGAGTGAAGCGACCGAGCTCCAGGCCGTTTGGGTATCTGGGAATTGGACTTAGTATAGGCTTGCTCTGCACAGGCCCATGCAATGCAAACATCCGCCCAACAGCGAACCGCTGAAACGGGTTCTCCAAAAGCACTTGGTGCGGAATGCTAAATGTAGAACAACTAATTTTTCGAAAACAGCACAGATCCATTAGATTAATCGCCCATGTTTTTTCTATGTGCCATGGCTTTGCGCCTTGGTATCGTGGTCTTTGGTGTTGTCCGGGCTCTGGGGCCGGCTGGAATTTGGGATACTGATATCAAAGCTTCTTCGCGAACTTAGCGGGACCGGCATGTTTGGGCCTGGCGATCACTCAGTGCTTTAAGAGGCTGGACTCCCAAAGCCTCTAGAACTCCAAATGATGCACGACAACAGCAACAGCTGCAGCAACAACAACAACTCTGTTACTGCAGCATGTTCGCTCTGGCTTTGGGTAGCCGCCCTTTGCTTGCCTGCGAGACGCTCGCTCTCGAAACAAGTTGAGCCACGACTTGGGGTGGGCGAGCGGCGCTGGGTTCGTGTAAAACGTAGCTGAAGTAGCTTGGATCCGAAGATATCAGGGCTGCAGCGGCAGCTTGACATGCGGCATTGTTGAGTGGGGCAGATGCCTTCACGGAGGGACCCGTCTCGGCCTTTGCACTCAAAGCATTTTCCTCAACATTTCGCAATCGTTTCGCGACTCATTCGCAAAGCAAAAGTTGGGACACAAGAAGTGCAAGAATTGCATAAAATTGTGTCGCAAGGATATCACAATAGTTCGCAACTCAAAAGTGGGAGCAAACCCTTGCCCAATGTTGCTGCACAAAGACTTCGCAACCACTGCGCAAAGCAATTACATAATGTACCGCTTTGATTTGTAGTTGATGCTTGCAGCATAGAAAAGAGGCGCGCTTGCTTGGCAAATGCTACACCCTGACAACAAGCTGCGGCTTGGACCAGAAGAGATTGTGAAGCCTTGAGTGAAGTTGTCCGATATGGGATTTAGGGCTTGGGCTTGCAACTCCGCCAAGTTATCTTTAGCTCCAGGGACTCGAGCACCAAGAGCGGAACAGGTTCAGCTGTTCTGTAGCACACAGAGCAAGCATTTCATTTCACCAATCCTTCAGCCAGTCACCTCAGCAAGGCTCCAAAAGACTTTGTCAATTGCCAGAAGACATGTGCGAGTTGAGCAAGCTTGAAGTCCTATTCTAGACTAGACTCCTAGACACCCCAGAAATACGAGCTGCTCGGATCGCAAGTGCGCACAATGAGAAAGCTGAGGCTATTCCGAAGCGGGTCAGGGTGATCTTATGAAAAGCCAGGCGGGGCCTTGGCTTCTGCGGGGCGGTGGTAACAAGTTTGGGATGAACCAAAGGTTCACAGTAGCTGAGGGTCGAGGGGTCCGGGGAATGGGAAGATGTGTAGACTGAGGCGATGCTTTTCTTCCACAGAGGTTGAGGGTAGGCATCTAGGCACTTCGGGACCTGCTATCTAACAGGGGTTCCTCCGTGTCGCCCCGCTTTGGATCTAGAGCTCAAGAAATCCTCATGCACGGTGCACAAGGCATGCCTGAGGTGAGTTACGGCTTATTGCCTTCTGAGTCGGCCAGGCGAGTGGATTATCATGATGAAATGCCGGCGATTGAAAACGTTTTTGGGCCACCGAAAACATCCAAGATCGGCGACTCTATGAACCCTGGATGTTAAGTCTGAACTGCTGAAAGCCTTCTCACCCCAAGCTCTGGTATCCTACACATGCCCTAAACAGGGGAGCCGGTCCAGAGCCCCTGAATCAGGCACCGCCAGAAGCAATCCTGAACTCAAGCAGGCCGGCAGCATTGATTGGGCTTCCTGCTATCGCTTGACAGAAGAGTGCAACTCGGAGACCAGCAACGCGGGCTCAGCCTCTACTGCGAATCTGAGCTTTGCGCTCTTGAAGGTTTAGGGCTTTGTTACTTGCTTGAAGCCTGTGTTCGTGCGCCAGAGTTTTGGGACTGCTTGTTGGGAGAGCTTAGTCAACCTCTCAGACGCGAGACTGTACTTATACTGGGTGAGCCTTTCGGACATTTTTTGTTTTTTTGCTTTAGTCACACAGCCCATGCCCCGCAAGGTAAAGGCTCGTAGCTTCGCAACATACAACTATTATTGGCAATGGATTGGTTGGAATTGGTCTAATTAGGGTTACAAGGTTTAATTGCACACGGGCTCGTAGCACAAAGCACTAAGGCAAGACGAGCATGACGTCCGGCATGGCCTTCATCTTACAAGACACTCGGCGAAACGTTTAGCATGCCAGCAGGCTCGTGGTGCACGTGCTGTTCTTGCGGCCAAATCAGAAACGCCAAACCTAGACTTTCCCAATACCAAGAAAGTAAACTAAATTCGGTGTCATACTCCGCATTCTTCAAGTTGATCATCACCCCTACGCATGCCTCGTCTAGAGAATCCGAGTGCGCGCGCTCGCGCCGAAACTAAACCCAAGCTTCTGAGGAAGTCGCCTCCGCGCATTTGGCCTCCATCGCGGAACTCTTGAGCAGCTTGGCATTGCTGAGGCCCGTCACTTTCGGCTTGAGACGCGGGAACCTAGGTGGCTGCGACGAATCCGAACAGTAGTCGGCCTAGGCAGATGCATCAACCAGACAGCCCGCAACACGCACACACACCCCAAAAAATCAAAAGGAACAATCCTGAAGTTGGAAGCATCATGCAAAACGCAAGCTAGACCTGGCTGCATTGTTCATGAACCTAAGCGATGCTGTCCAGCTGACAATCAAGCCTGATCTTGCATGGAAACTTTTTAGTAGTCCTGCCCCTCGACCGTTTGCATTGTCAGTACTCCACGCACCTACGGCTCCGATGAAACTTGAGGTTGCACCTAAGCTATGCTGCAGCTTAGATGTAAAAACGTTTCTTGACGTGTCTCGACACTCTTGCGACTCCGAATAAGCTCCACAGCCTACAATGGAGATCGAGGTTTGATGCAGCAGGACTCAGTTACGAATGAGGCATCCTGTGCGAGCTGGGATTGGGATGAGTTACCGCGGTGTTTTGGCGCTGCATGCAGCAAGATTCTGTGCTCAGAATTTCCAAGGGGGTGTGCGGTCCAGGAGCCGGTAAAACATACCTGTAACTAGCGACATTTGGGGCCTGCGGTCTGCACTGGCTGTTGACGCCTCAGACCCCGAGCATCGGTTGGCGCTCAGGTTTCGGAGTTCTTGTGTGCTTGGGAAGCTGCGCCAGGTGCTGGTTGACACGTTCAACGCTGTCGGATGCCCCAACCCAGCACCCGACACGACCGATTGGAAAGACACCATGGATGCCGTGCCGGACAACGCAAAGGTGTTGCAAGAGATGTTCAACCTTTGCGAGCAGTGTCCTGGCTTCAGACTAGAGACTATAGAGAGTTCTGGCCCCCCGCTGGACACAGCAAGCACATCCCCTATAACAAGAGATAGAACGGGTGCATCCGCAGAATGTACTGCATGTGCCGAATTCCCAGTATCTAGTTCATGGTAGAAATCTGCCGCAGTCTGATTTCAAACCAGCAGAACGGCCGACGTGAGGACTGCACTTGGAACTGCCAGCGAGGAGGACAAGAAGCAGTGCTGCGTGACGTCGTGCAAGCCTGTATGTGTGAAGCAGATGCTCTGCTTACTTAGCCAGCAGCCAAACTTGCAACCACCACAACAAGGACTGAGGCAAAGACAATAAATGGGAAAGCAAGCGGTGACAAGAACCACGACCACAACAGCGACTGTGACGGAAATGACAACCACAGCACCGTCGACTCGACCACGACACCTACCCACAACCGCCACGACAACGGCCGCTACAGTGTCGACGACGACTGCGACGACAGAGGCAGTGACTCAACCAATGCAGGCGTGTCCACAGTTGTAATGATCAGCACACCCAACAGAGTAGTGAACATCCTGCAAACCTGCTTCCTAAGGACCCGCTTCTTCTATCGGAGCCGAGCTGCGACGGAGAGCCTCTTGCACAAGCTCAAGAAGATCAGGGCAGAGTACCGCTCGGCATTCACGCGGGCCAAGTACCATCACCTGGCCGCGCGTCTCTCGCAGGTCACCTGCGGGACTGACCGCAAGTGCAAGGAGGTTAGCTGGGCAAGTCCGTTCACCACCCTCCCGAACTCGGTCCCCACAGACAGCGTGACCATGCTTTCGCATCCGAACGTTCGCATCTTCAAGAAGGGTCTCACGCAGCAGGCCGGGCAGGGCTTGGCAGGGGCTGCTGGGGACTCTTACATGGGGTCATAGTGACGTCATAACATGTCAAGGTAAAACTCTATGGCCATTTAGGTGGTCACAGGCACACACACAAAAAACCTGGTGCGAAGTGCTTTTCGTTCGGGTTTTGGGCACTTCGTGTTCGGAACCGGTGGCTAGGCTGACAACCCGATGATATCTGTGCCAAAAAATGGAACCGAACAGCAGGACGAACTAGGAAATGTCAGCCATGGCCTGAATGAAGTCTTGCGTAAGGGGTACATCCAAAGAGATTTGGATTGGCCTCGCATGGGAAGACAAAGGAAGGTAGTCTAGGGACTTCTGCCGCCATCAGTTTATGCTCTGAGGCCCAGTCACATGATGCACTATGTGCCGTTAACTTTTTGAGCGCCAGAGGTCTGGCTGGCAGTTATCGCAGTTGGCGAATGGATGCTCTGAGGAAAGGACGAGGTCTGCGTGGACGTTATCATAGTTGGCCCATGGATGCTCGCGGTTCGCTGAGCATTCCGTTGTCCTCACTATTTGCTTCATGTGGTGCGTGTGAAATGCTGCGGCATGATCAGGTGATTCCAAATTATTAATTAAGACAATGGGCAGTCCCACCGAATCCTGCAAGGAGGTAGTGCAACGGACCGGTCAATTAATTCCGTTATACTCCAGTTTGTTTGTTTAAATACTCTGTCCTGCAAGTTTGTTCTCCTGCTTCCATGTCAACGTTGCACGTCCAGGTCTTGACCAAGCTGCAGAAGGGTGACAGTCTCGTGAACGACCGAGTCGCGGCGGGCTTAGCTGTAAATGCTTGTGCCCGTTCGCATACCGTAGAAGGGCTCAAAAAAACAAAGCCGCTGTCATGGGCTCTGCAATTCAGGACCTTTTGAAGGGTGATGCGTTTGATGAATTCCGCCCCGGTAATAATGAGCACAAGCAGGAGCACAACGAAAAGCACCAGGCAAAATGCCAAATAGTGGTTTGGGTTTGATCACACTTGGCTTTGACACATTGCTGGTCGATGAATCTTTCTTTATGTTTGCGCTGGTTATAAGATGTTTTAAGTTCCCATGTGGTTAGACTTATACGAAACGGAGCTCATAACTCATAACAGAACCTAGAACTTATAGTTACAACATTCCAGGGTGGCACCGCTCTCTCGTAAGGATTCTCGCGCAAAGCCTCCGGCTCTAGCCCTGTCTTCCCTGCGCATCCCTGCGCATCGGAGCACAGAGGGTTGCCTGAATAGGCTGTGGTTCTTTGGCTCCAGACCTGTCTGCAGTCGGA
This sequence comes from Symbiodinium necroappetens, assembly GCA_905231915.1. Lineage (NCBI taxonomy): Eukaryota > Dinophyceae > Suessiales > Symbiodiniaceae > Symbiodinium > Symbiodinium necroappetens. The sequence goes on along the minus strand of CAJNJA010000493.1, from coordinate 2,802 downwards.
GCGCCTGGCCCTGGCCTGACTTCATGTTTGATGGGGAGGGTCCCGGGCCGTTCTGACCAAACACAGACGACCCAAACCCGTTGTTCTTTTCTGGTGCTTGAAGTGATGAGTTCGTGTTGTTCTCGTCGCCAAGAACTGATTTTTTGTTTGATGCTGCTAAACTTCTGCTTGCATTTAGTTTTTTTTTGGGTTTTTGTTTCTGGCGCTAGAGCTGCTGCTTGTGTTTGGGAGTCTGTGCTTTTTTAGTCTTTTCTGGTGCTAAAACTTCTGCTTGCGTTTGGGGGCGTGTCCATGGTTTTTGCGTGTTTGATCCCTGGAACGTTAGATTGGCATCGGATTTGCGTCAAGTCTGACCAGTGATCTGAGATTTCCTGGTGCTCCAGACTCTTGCCTAGTGCAATTTCATGTGCTCGTGTTTGGGAGTTTGTCGTTTTCTGGTGCTATTTCATCTGCTCCTGTTCGGGAATCCTGGGGCTTGCAGAGTGGTGCTCCCAGCCTGACTTCTTATCACGCTTGAATTATATCATTAATCCATTGGAATCGGAAAAGCTTAGATTCTCGCATCCACATCCCAAAATCTAGTTTGGAACGGCTGGATGCTTGCTCCCAGGCCTCGAACCAAAGTGGTGTCCGCGCACGTTTCCGACACAAAGAGCCTGAGTCTGTAGTCAGACAGTACGACTGGCTGCTCTTGGGCCCTACCTCCGATCTCATGTCCTGGTGCTTCTTGGGTTTGTCTTTAGAACGAAACCTTGTGTTGAACTATTACTGGGAGGGGGGTCATCAAAGTGATGGGCCTATCTTCGACCTCAGCATCCACAGAAGCTTCGGGGATTTCCAGTTGTCCTGAGAAGGTTTGTGGTCATAAGGTAAAACGTATAAACTCAGCGCCGCGGATTGGGTGAGGTTGAGCTTCGGGTCCCGTTTGGCTACAGGGGGTTGTCTGGGTGCCGGCCAGTGGAAATAACACTGACAACCGAGTGCACCTTGAAACGCCCGATGCCCCAAAATGGCCAAGTTGCACGAAGGCCTGCGCAAAGGAATCTTGAAACGAAGGGGCAACTCTCAGAACTCGACTCTCTCCTACAACATGTTCCTCTGTGGGAGCCTGAGGTCTTGGCAGACGAGCGCACTATCTTTTCGACAGCCGGCTGGAGTGGCTTTGACTGGTGCAGCCAGGGCTCAGCCGCAAGTTGGGTGTGGACTCTAACGGAAAGACACACGGTCAGACACAAGGCTATTTCGTCCAACTATCGCTCCATTTGCCTCCTTCTGCGAAAGATGAACATCGGTTCTCATGCACACTGAAACAAGATGCCTATGCACTTGGCCCTTGACATGAGCTTTTGGGGTCGGCTAGTGTGATGTTGCTGTGGCCGAAACCGCCCTAGGCATGAGCAGATGGACAAGTTAACTTCTGCTACAATGTGGTTCCACAAGGCAGAACTTCATGTTACAGGGAGGCAGTCGTCTTTGCACTTCTCGGATTTACACAAAAACCTGCTGAGCACTTGACCCGGCAGCTGAGGTCACGAAGACATCCTTGCTTATAGGGAGCTGGCCGTGCGTTTCGTGAACCTGGGAGGTCTGGGCCTGAGCCTGGCGGATGCGACCCGAGAATTTGGCATTCTGGGGCTGGCAGACTTACGAGGGGTTTAGGGCTTGGTCTAGTTAATTATGGTAGCTATATGGTAATTATGAATCATGGAGGCTGGGGTTTAGAGTCGCTGCTAGCCAATGCATCAGCACCCTTGCATGCATGGCGGGGGTACCATCTGTGAAGAAAGGGGTCGCAGTATTCGCGCCACCCCCGAAGAATTTCAACATGTAGGCTGTCGATTTGTGAGTCAGCGCATGGAGACTCCACCTGCTGCAGCCAAGTTCCAGTTTTCAGTCAGCTTCCATGAACCGTTGACCCGTTAAGATGGCGTTGCTCAAGGCAAGAACCCCTACTTCGGCGTGTGGGTCCACGAGGCAGAGCAGTTCTTCGGTGCCGCCTATGCGGGGATCGTGTACGAGGTTGTGGCGCAAGGCTGGATGCGACCTTCTTGAAGGTATTCAAGTCTTCCAGTAGAGGCACTGCATGCTGGCACAGAATAAGCAACGAAGGAAGTATGGCCCAGCAATTTCCACTCCATCTCAAGGCAGCCAGGGCCTCATCATCATGTATCCACCTGGCCCGGAGTGCGGAAATACCGCTGCTGATAACGTCGCTTGCGGCAAGTGGCTGGAGGCCAGTGGCAGGCCGGGGCTGTGCAAGTCGGGGCCTGGGGCAAAAAAGGCTAAAAACACCGAAGTCATGGCTAGCAATCGGAAGATCTTCGAAACTTGCTTCCGCTCTTCCGGACCAACTTGCACAGTGAGAATTGAGACTTCAGGCAGAACCCAAGCTGTGAAGACATACTTTGACTCTCCATCGCTAGCTAGTTGAAGTGTGGCAGCAGATCCCCTTCCAATCCGACCCCGACTATAGACCCAGGCTCGTAGAACCTCACTAGTTCTAGGTTCCGACTTGGGGACTCTGCCCTGGACAGTTATTCATGGCAGTGGGGCGACCTCCCGGCAAATGGCTGGTTCGTCGGAGACAAGATCTATTTCCCGAAGGCCTGGCCAATGCTTTCCGCTCCGAATCGCGTTGACTAGCTCTGGGCTCTGACCTGCAGGACCTGTTCCACACCGTTCCGCGAGGCAAGAAGTTCATGACCGTGGTCAGCGACACATCTCGCCACGACTACAGGGACCCGACAGACGGTCTCGAAAGCTGTTAGAAGCCCCCCTTGAGCTCTCATGAACTGCCAGGAT
>CAJNJA010000482.1:3567-18427 GCA_905231915.1 Symbiodinium necroappetens | reverse complement strand
CCCCCCCAAAAAAAAAAGAAAAACAAGCCCCTGAAACCCATATGGGCAAGCCCAGGGATTGACAAAAAACTTGCCAGCCTCTGCCTCCCTCTCTTTGCCGCTGAGCTGGGCTGGCCCAGGCTCCTGACGCGCTACACTCTGAACCCTGAACCACCTTGGGTTTAGGCTTTAAGCTAGGGACGTTTACAGTACAGTTATAAGTTATAATAGGTTTAAAAAGGTTAATGGCACCTACTCAGCCCCTAAGTAAACATGTATATCAGTATATCATATTCAACCTTTGGGGGCTCTAGGGTTCAGATGGGTTGCCGGGTGAAGTTGGGGTGGCCACTCTGAACTCTGGCACCGGGGTATATGGGACAAAGCGGGGAGGCACTGACCGCAATGCTTCTACCGATTCACCAGACATCCTACACCCCCCGACCCGTTTTCAATTTGTTTAGCCCTGGCCCTAAACCCTAAACTTCCTAAACCTCTGAACCCTTTAGGCCAAACTCTGCGATCTGACTGAGAACCTGCCGCGAGCAGCACTTCTCGGGTTTTGTGGTTCAGCTCTGGTTCTGCCTTCGAGGTTAGGCCTTATAGGTTTAAAGGGTTTGGGGTTTAGGGTTTTCTACAAAACCAACCACTTCAGTTTTAGGGCTTTGGGTTTAGAACGTGATGCATTGGGATTGGGCATTGCATGATGCAACCAATGAAGGAAAGCTTCGACTTTGAGGATCTGCGGTGGGCGACCACCAGAATATCTGCAGTGTGTGCCCAGGACAGTGCCGACATCTGGGACTTTCCGAAAATTAAGGGGGTACCTTATAAGGATCCTACTATTTAGGGTACTATATTAATATTACGGTCCCCTATTTTCGGAAACCCCATATGGATCGGGTCTCCAACGGCCCAATCAAGGCGTGCATCCTTCATTCTGGCACCCTCCCAAAACGAACGGCCATGCCCTCAATCGCAAGTCAAAGCCAGCCTCCTGCAGTGCTGCCTTCAACCGCCACCCCAAACCCACAACCCTAAACCGTAAAAAACTACGTTTCTAGGATTAGAACTTACAGTTCTGGGATTCAACCTCCATCAAAGACCAACTCGAAATTGCACCTCCTGCTCTCGTTGTCGCGGCCGGCGCTCGCCCGCTTTCGCTGCAGCCTTAAGTTGAAAGGCCATGGCTTAGAGCTTGGGGTTTAGGGCATAGGGTGCAGCAGCATGGGGCTTGGGCTTAGAGTTTTCCCCCTCTCGGGTTTTGAGGCTTTCTGAGGGCGCTTGAGGATGACTCTGGTTCAGAGTTTAGTTAAGGAAACTACAGGTGGGGAGTTTAGGTCATATAGGGCTTCTATAAGGCTTCTATAAGGTATATAGATAGACCTTCTATAAGGCTCCTATAACCGTAACTACCCACCTGAAAATGTCCTAGATTACTCTGGTTCAGAGTTTAGGTATGGACTTGAGATACCTTTGTTGAATGAGCCGTTAACAGCATAGATAACTTTTTGACGAGTCTCACAAGCCAACCCTAAACCCTAAACCCCCAATACTAAAGCCTAAACCCTAAACCCCTAATCCTAAACCCTAAACCCTAAACCGCTAACCCTAAATCCTAAATCCTAAAACCAAACCCTAAACCCTAAACACCCAAATGCCAACGAAAGAAACAGCCCAAAGCCCTCATTCTGAAGCCGCAAGTCTTGAGCTGTAAAGGCCATGCGCGGGTCAAGTACCCGAAGGGTTTAGGGTTTAGGGTTTAGGACCCGAAGGTTCCGAAAGCATCTGCAGGGCAGTGGGGATACTACTCTGCACACTTAGAAAGCCTATTCTGTACTAGTAAAGCTGCGTAGGCTCCTTTGGTTAGGAAACAGTACCCTCCAACGTCTGTCCCCGGTCTACTTCACGGTCCGGTGGTCTCATTGAAGTTCGCTTCGAAGGATTGGGCATGAACAAGCTTCACGTCTAGCAAGGTGCCGAACCACACACCGATCGGATCGTCAACTGAAGCAAGTCTAATTAAGTGAGTTGCACGATGACAGTCCTGTTGCCAGGAATGTTTTGCAGAGCTCACACAAAGGGTTCGGGCATTGCGCTAGAATGTAGGCTTCATGATAAGTATCAGATTCGATTGGACTTGGTCTTATGCTTTACGAATCAGTCTTAAAACATCGAGACATCGAGCTGCCATGATCAGGATTTTGTGTGGCAATTATGTGCTCCTCCATTTGTCGATAGATTAAACTAAGTTGCATAACCACAGCCCAGAGCAAGCTGCAACGGCTTGGGCCAACATGCCCAAACATGTGGACTTTCCTCCCAGTAAAGCTTAACTGATAGCATGGGCTCCTCAAGGAGACAGTTCAATTACTCTTTGGAGATCCGTCTGTAGCCGTAGAATAGTTCATCCCCACTCCCTGCTTCAATGGCTCAAATAACACACCTGTAAAGCTATATTGAAATCTGCATCAATTCGATCGTAATTGCCCCTGAAAACAAAGCCTGTGGACCCACTGTCCATGGCTTTCTACATTTCCAGTTGTAGGGAGAGCACGAACTACCCTAAACCCTAAACCCTTAAACCGTCTGTAGGTGTGCCTCGCCCTCGATGCGGCGCTTGACCTTAAGGTGTAGGGTTTAGACGGCGGCCTGCTTATTTCCAGTATTTGGGTACGGTAGTTCTCTAAATTGGGCCCCATAAAGAGATCTATAAGGGCTTCTGTTGGGTTTCTATATGGGTACTACAGTGGTTCAATTTGGGTAGCTCTCTGAAGTAGTGTCACGTTCAGGGTCTTTTTCGTAAGGGTGTCGTACTATTTTGGGGACTTAAAACGGGACCCTCATCTAGAGAACTACCCAGACATGGGGCCTGCTGCAAAGGACCTTCGATGAGATTTTTTTGGCACATTGAGATCTGAGAGCATGCTTCGTGCGTCAACACTTATCAGTACGAAGGTCATATACCAGATTACCCATGGGCCCCTAAGTAGTTCCTTTTTGGGGCTTTTGTTTAGAATCCTAGAAGGTAATCCCAAAAAGGAACTACTCAGGGGCCTATGGGTAAGGATGCCTGGAAGAATTTGGGATCTGCGGCGCTGCAAACAAACGACAAACAGCACATTCTAGACCCACATACGAAACATGCAGCCGAAAAGCAAGAGTCCCAGTCAGAACGGATTCAACACACCAGAAAACTACGTATCAAGTGCAGCTTACCAAACACTACAGAGTAAGTTCAGAACGTTAATGCACATCCCCGTTAAGGGCTTTGGTGGCGTCTGTTGCTTCTTCATTTCCCAGAGCAAGGTTAATGTGTATATAGGACTTTCGGAAAATTAGGGGGTACCTGATTTTGGGGTCCTTATAATAAGGATCCTACTACTTCGGGTACTATATTGCGGTCCCCTGCTTTGGGAAACCCCCCATATAAGGGCTTGGTTAGGATTCTGGGTATAGGGATTGGCTTCGTTGGCGGAGCTTACCATGCCTGCATGCAAGGATGCAAGCATCATGTACATGGTTGCAAGCTCTTGTATGTGTATGTCCGAGTCGATATACCCAGTTTGCACACCGGTCTGGCCCTAAACCCCTAAACCCCTAAACCATAAACCCCTAAACCCCTAAACCCCTAAACCATAAACCCCTAAACCCTAGACCCCTAGACCCCGCCAAACCCCGAAACCCTAAGCCCTAATTCCTACACAAAACCCTGAAACCCTGAGCCCTAATGCAATTCCTCAGCTCGGTGCTTCCAGAGCAGCCTGCCAACTCGATTTTTCCGGAAACCACGTGGAGCCACAAGTAGTGGAGGAAGGGTGTCTAAGGGTGGGTTAGGGGGTTTAAGGGTTTTCGGTGTTTTGGGGCTTTGAGGGTTTTAGGGTTTCATGTATCCTTAAACTTGGACGTTGGCTTTAAACGGGCTCCTATATCCGTACTGGAGGGCCCTGATGCTCAAAGATGCTCAAAGTATTCGCTATCTTAGGGACCGAGTACCTTGGCCCAAAAAGGTTAACCTTTTGAGTTATAATCGGTTTATAGAAGCCCCAAAAGGCTAAAGGTTACCCACTCAGCAAAACAGACCAGAAACGTACATTGGCCCTGCGGGATCCTTTTGGACTTGAGGCCTTAGAAGGCTGACGGTGGCTTACGGTTCCCGGTTGAGGATCTACCCATAGGCCCCTAAGTAGTTCCTATTCGGGAGTACCTTATAGGCTTCTAAATATGAACCACAAAAAGGAACTACTTAGGGGCCTATGGGTAGGCTTCTAGGTAACCCCAAAAACCCTAAGGGTCCATGTGCCCAAATAGTATATAGGTACTTGGGCCCCCAAAGTACCCAAACAGGGACTAGTTTAAGGCCAAAGTATATACTATTTTTATACATGGACCCTTAGGGCAAGGCACTACTTAGGGGCCTATGGGTAGCGTCTATCAGGCCCAGTGCATTCCCCTCTCCCCGAGCAAGGGTCTGGCACCGGCTTTGCCCTCTGGTTGTGTTTAGGGGTTACAGGGCTTAGAGTTTAGTTAGAGTTTAGGGTTTAGGGTTTAGGGGTGCCTGTGGTTTAGAGTTGAGACTTTTTGGTGAGTGCTTGGGGTTTAGAGTTGAGAATTTGTGTGAGTGCCCCGGGGGTTTCTGTTACTGTTTATCGGGGTGCCCCATACTGTAGGGGCCTGAACAGTTGGAATAGGGTTTCGGGCTCCATTGCCGAATATTTACAACAAGGAACCCAAAGGAACACTATTGGTAATTATTTTGGCTTCTACCTTACTCTCAACTCCTAACCGGAAGTGTTCCTTCAGCCTTTCGGCTTTTAGTTGCTGAGTTCAAAAGCATAAAAAAAAGTGTATACTTTCGATCAGTTCCATAAGGAAGGGATCATAGTACACCAAAAAGGTTAAAGTGCAGAAATTCAGCTACAAAGGAAGCGGCTTTGAGTTTAGGGGATTGGGGTCCTTGAGGGTTGGAAGTTTATAGTCTTCAAAGGACTTGAGCTTTTTCGGCTTCGAGGGCTTAGAGCCCAATCATCCCCGTCATAGACCTTGAGCCCGGGCCCCACCCTGAAACCATCAAACCCTAAAGCCTAAACCCTCATAAGATGGGAACCTGATTAAGAAACCTCGGGCCTTTACTATTAGGCTTCCTTTTTGTGAATCCTAATATTACGGGGTTTATGAGGCCAGGGTTTAGGGTTTAGGGTATTATGGGGCTTATAAGGCCAGGGTTTCTTAATCAGGTTCCTACATTGGCCTGACCCCGAATCCAAAAACATTTATACCCTGAAGCCCCTAACCCAAAGCCCTGACAAACTCCTCCCAGAAACCATGCCTGCCGCGTACGGACGAACTCTGCATGCGCTGCCTTGGCTTTGCTTTGGATTCACTCCGATCGTTTGCTTCGCAGTGCTGTGGGCTTTAAGGTTTACCTGTACCCTATAAGACCTGGACGCCTGAGGATCGTTACTATGATTTCTTTTAAGAGGTCCTTAAAACAAGGTAGGTTATATGGGGCTAAGGTAGGGTTTCGAGCGCTTTGTGGGGCTTTGGGGTGTAGGGTTTACATGCAGTTCTCAGTGACATCTTGGGTCTTAGGGAAGATGACTGGCTTAGGGTCGTTGGTTGCAAGGTTGATAAATTTGGAGCTAAGGGGTCCTAAACCCTAAACTGCCCAAATCCAAAACCCTAAACCTTAAACTGCCTAAATCCTAAACCCGAAACTACCTGAATCCTAAACCCTCAACTGCCTAAACCCTAAACCCCACACTGCCTAAAATCCCCAAACCCTAAAACTAACCCCAGACCTCACGGACTTAGGGCTTAGGGTTTACCCATATAGGCCCCTAAGTAGTTCCTTTTTGTGGCTTATATTTAGAATCCTATAAGGTGCTCCCAAAAAGGAACTACCAGAGTACCCATCGGCTCCATAGTAGTTCCTTCTTGGGATTGCCTTATAGAATCCTATAAGGTGCTCCCAAAAAGGAACCTCTGAGGGGCCTATGGGTAGCTAGCCTAAACCCTAAACCCTAAAAACCCCTAAACCCCTAAACCCTAAACCCCTAAACGCCTAACCCCCTAAACCCCTAAACCCCTAAACCCTAAACCCTAGACTTCATAGGTTTAGGGCTTAGAGGCACAAATTTGGGACCTCGGGCCACAAGTTGGCTTGGCAACCAGGGGATCTGGCGAAGAGTCCGTGCGAGCAGCTTGGAGAGCCAACAAGGGGCCTTTTAGGGGCTTCGGGTTTAGGGTTTAGGGTCCCTAAAGTCAGTCTTTATGCCGTTTTTTCCTTCTTGTAAGATTTCAGAGACCCAGCGCTGTCCCAGTTTAGGATTTAGGCTTGAGGGTTTTTAGGGTTTGGGGTTTAGGGCTTAGGGTTTAAACTTTAAGGCTTTAGTGCTTTAGGGTTTTAGGGTTTGGGGTTTAGGGTTTAGGCTTTAATTAGGCTTTAGGGGCTTAGGGTTTAGGGCTCAGATGCTGCACAAATGAACCCCCACGTATGCTTTGCATGCTCTTTTGGCTGCAAACCCTACGCTCACACCAGAAGCCGCGCGTCCGCCCCCAGACCCTAAACCCTAAACCCTAAACCCCTAAATCCTAAACCCTAAACCCCCAGACCCTAGACCCTAAAATCCTCCAAATCCAAATTGTGCGCCTTCTGTCGGCTGGGTGACAGAGGCGAGTTCCCCCCTGGACAAGCAGTGAAGAGTACTGAATTCAGTCCTTTTGTTAGGGTTTGGGGTTTAGGGTTTAGGGTTTAGGGTTTAGGGTTTAGGGGTTTAGGGTAACGGTTTCAAGGTTTAGGGTGTTAGCGTTGCGGCCTTGAGATGTCCGAGGGCCTTAGAGAATCCTGGGCCATGGTGCATTTCTAGAGTCTTGCGGAGGTGCGGGCTATTGTCGGCTAAGGCTGTGGGCCAGGGGCACCGAATGACCCATAAAATTAGGGGGCACTGTACCCTTATACTCTGAATCACTACACGGTATGAACCCTAAACATTTTAGGGTTTAGGGTTCATGTCGTCCTTCAGGGCTGGAGTTCAGGCATTCGAGTGCTGCTCAGAGCCTCCACAGACTCCGGCGCGAGTGTCAGAAGTTGAACTACCCGAAACTCAACTTTCGGGTTAGGGTTTAGGGTTTAGGGCTTAGGGTTTACGCTCCAAGCGAAAACCCAAACCCTCAAATCTACAAAGTGCTCAAGGTCATGATACGTTCAGGGTGTAAAACCCTTCAAGTAGCGGGCATTTCGAGCAGTGGGTGAAGTTTGCCAAGCGGAAAGTTTAAAACCAAAGAGACCTTGTACTTTTTGGTCTTGGTTTCTTCAAAGTCGAAAACCCTAAACCCTAAACCCTAAACCTCTAAACCCTAAACCCCTAAAGCCTAAACCCCTAAACCCTAAACCCCTAATACCCAAAACCCAGGGTCGACCATAAGCCCAAGGCAAAAGGATCCTACACCAGAGATGTGAAGCATTACGCACGGTTTAGGGTTTAGGGGTTAGGGATTTGGGTTTTGGGTTTAGGGGTTAGGGATTTGAGTTTAGGGTGTTGGGTTTAGGGTTTTGGGGTTAGGGTTTAGGGTTTAGGGCTAAACCCTGATTCAGGGTCTAATCTACGGCATATAGGGGTTAGAACACTCATTCATCGCATGGTTCATCATGGTTCGTGGTTTCAACAGAGGTGCGGCTTAAAATCCTGACTATGTGGGGCCCTATAGCAGGTGTTGAGTTTCTTTCTCTGCGACCAGGTGTTAATACAGTTGAATTTATGAGAAAGAATCGGGCCAGTAAGATATTTTAGGTATGTTGGAATTAATTGTAACAATACTTGCCTCATGACTAGAAAGGCATATGTATACCATGCTATGGCGAAGTGCTCTGGCAACTACATTGCCAACCTTCCTCTATGAGCCTGCCCTAAGACCTAAACCCTAAACCCTTCCAAAACCAACCGGATACACCAAATCCCGACAAGACGCCCTCAACCTCGAGCTTTCAACCCCGACGTACGCCCTATTATGTACATCAAAATCCAGCATTTTGGCTGCTCCACACCCTAAACCCTAAACCCTAAACCCCAAACCCTAAACCCTAAACCCTGAATTCTCTTGGCCTTGAGATTGCGGCGTTGGCGCCGGTCGTTGGCTAGGCAGCCTGGCCGACATATGATGGCTGGGGCTCTTGGAGTGATCAGAACCCCGACTGTAAGTATAGTAGGTTTATATACGCCCCAAAAGGTCTACTCAGCCCCTAAGAATACCAAAAACAATCGTGGTCTCATTTTTTGGGGATGGCTTGGATCTCCTATATGACGGAAGAGGTACCTGGTGCCTTCTCGAATCTGTTTTTCTTCCGTTTAAGGCAGCAGCTTTGAACTCCGAAATCTCTTTTGAGCCGCACCCCCTTAAACTAACCCCTAAACTAAACCCTGAACCCTAAACCCCTAAACCCCTAAACCCTAAACCCCAAACCCCTATACACACAAACAGCCGCAAGATTGGACACAGGTAATCAAAGCTTGATTCAGATGTAATGCGATGCATGATGTCTGAGTTAACGAGTCAGAATCTTAGGGGCCGAGTACCTTAGCCCAAAAAAGCCCCAAAAGGCTAAAGGTTACCTACTCAGCCGCTAAGGAATGTAATATAGAAAATCAAAACTGAGCGCTTGCCTATTCAGATGCACAAATGTAGGAACAGGTATAAATATAGATATGGATCGAGACACACATATAGACGTAGATAGACATAACTATTGGGATACAGATGAAGATGAAGATACAGAGGTAGGTATAGAGAGGTCCACGGATGCACGAGTGCACCTCTGTAAGAACATGCATGCTGTTTCATCCTCACTGGTCTGTGTATGTTCAGATACATAAAAGCCACGAATAGTCTTCGAACTGATCGCGCGTTTCGACGTGAGGAGGCACGTACGTTTCACGAACACCATTTCCTGATACGATGATAAGAGTATCCATAGGCTCCATAGGAGTTCCTTTTTGGGATTGCCTTTAGGATCCTAAATACAAAACACAAAAAGGAACTACTATGTTACAATGGAGCTTCTGGGCATCCTCTGAGCCACAAAGATAGCGCTTAGGGCAGAACACTCCTGTCTGTAGCTTGGGGCTGGGGCCTAAGCGAACCACAACTTACAACACATCTCCGGAGTAATCTTAAACCCTAAAAGCATAGGCCCTGTCAAGAAACCATAAAATCTCAAACCCGAAACCGTAAGACTCACACATCCGGAGATCAGCTGGTGTGGAGGGGCCTCTGGGCCTATTTTCCGGCGATCATTAGATTCGCAGACTATCAGGGTTTAGGGTTTAGGGGAGCCTGGATAAGGGCTTGGCGGCGATGAAAAGACTATATATATATATATACATACATACATATATATATATACACATATACATATACATATATATATATATATACACACATACATACATATATGTATTTATATATATATACATAATATGTGTCCTGTGGTCGATTGCATAGGGCCTAACGTGCAGGAATCCTTGTGATGACGATCCCACCATTCAACTGCAGCTCTGTGCAAGTAAGGTCCCATATGTCTTGAAACTCGCTTAGGCCACAGAAGTATGCTCCTACAAAACCCTACAGAACCCCTATCGAAACCGTAACAAGCCCTGTCAACCCACCTACTTAGTCCAAATTCACCTTTGAATTATAATAGGTTTGTATAAGCCCCAAAAGGTTAAAGGTTACCTACTCAGCCCCTAAGCCTAAGAAAAACCTACACCCTAAACCACCGAACTCAGCCCGAAGTCTTCTTTGGACCCTGAGCCCTAAACCCTTCTTCGCCCAGACACTCTGGCTCAATCCGCGCGCGCTTCTGCATGCCAGTCATGGCCTGCCCGCGAGCTGCGAGGCTGTTGTTAGGGTTCCATTAGGTGCCCTGACTTGTAAAAATGATAACAATAACAAAGATAATATTTAATCGCAATGACAATAATAGCAACTACAGCAACAATAATAACAAGAATACTAGCTATAATCGTTTTTGCAGAGGTCGCTTCCTTACCCAGAGGGGCTCAGGGTCGGGCTGGGATCAAGCAGGACTCGGGGATGTAGGGTTCGGGGTTTGGGGCTGTGGCCGTTGGGTTTAGGGCTTGGGGTTTCGGGTTTCGGGGCTTTGGGCTTTGGGTATGGCCGAAAGGCACTGTTCGGACTGATAGAACTTCTGGCAACAAGTTTCACTGTTCTTACTACTGTTGTTGTTATTATTACGGTCGTCTTATTATTACTATTATTCTTATTGTTACTACTGCTATTGTTGCTATGATTACTGTAGGCTTCCATAACTTGGGAGTTGGAGCTTGAGCTCTCGATGCCCTGAATTCCCCTCTGTGGCCTCACAGCCACCCGCTCCTGTCTGCCGTGAGTAGGACAGCAAGACCTGTTTTCAGGCATCTTCAGCTTGCTTTAGGTCTTAGGTCCTAGAGATTACCCATAGGCTCCAAAGTGGTTCCTTTTTGTGGCTTATATTTAGAATCCTATAAGGTAACCCCAAAAAGGAACTACTTTGGAGCCTATGAGTAAGTCTTAGGTCCTAGAGATTGGACAGTGCGGAGTTTAGGTTTTGAGTGTCGGGTCTGTAGCCCAGGCCATTCGCTTCCTAGCTTAAGAACGCAGGTGCTGAGCGAAGTAGTCAGGGTGTTTTGGGCTTTTGGTTTATCGTCTAAGGTATCGAGTCTACAGTAATTAAAAGTCTTTCAGGTGCTCAGTTTAGAGTCTAAGGCGTTGGGTCGGGTCGAGTAATCAAGGGCTTTTCAGTCTTTGGTCTGGAGTTTTAGAGCCTCTGAGTCAAACTACAGCATCGCACGTGCGTTTAGGGCTTCACGACCGTTGGCTTGCAATGGTTGTCGCAAGCTACAGAATCCGAGAAACTTCGGCATGTGTGTTTGGAAATCTGTCGTTGCTTTGTTTTTTGTTGCATGACTCTCAACCATGAGAGCCGAACAATTCTTCCTATTGGTAGTAGCTTTGGGGCACGGCGTCCAGGCAGTGTACAAGCTGCTGTATCAGGCATCCTGAAGAGAATGCCGTGGGCTATGGGTGTGGGTGGCGATAAGTCCGGAGACATACATATGCCCACATGGATACACATAACCATGTGCGGGTATAGCATTGGCATGTAGCCATTGCTCTGCGAGGGGAATGTTCTTCTGGAGGCCACTGTCGCCCTAAACCCTATACCCTAAACCTTAAACCCTAAACCCTAAACCTTAAACCCTAGACCCGAAACCCTAAACCCCAAACCGAACTAGATTCCGGAATGACGAGCTGGGAGCCGAAAAGGCTACAGCAAGAGGCTGCGTGGCAATTTCCAAGTTGCGGTTCTTGCCGCTTTTCCTGGAAAAAAGGGAGTACTGTGCACTACCCATAGGCTCCAAAGTGGTTCCTTTTGGTGGTTTATATTTAGAATCCTATAAGGTAATCCCAAAAAGGAACTACTTAGGGGCCTATGGGTATGCTATACTTGCAGTCAGGAACGCTAAGCAGTTAGTAGTATATCACGACTTCTGCAGGATTCTACAACCTACATCCTCTACGCTACGCCCTCAACTCTGTCGATAAACCCTAAGTCCTAAACCTATCTAGCCCGGAATCCTCAAACGGCAAGGCCCCGAACCCCTGAGACGAGCCCTGCCTTCGAATAGGATTTTCAAAGTAAGTCTTGCCTTGTTCTCGCCGGAGCTACAACTTGAAACGGGTATTGAGCCCCAAGCCTGGGTTCGGAATCGGGGTTGAGTTTGGGGTTTAGGGTTAGGGTTTAGGCTCTTACAGTATTTTAGACCTTGGCTTAGCGACAAGGCTTAGACTAGGGACACCGACAAGTTTACACACCCCTCAGGCCCACCTGCATGTATTTCTGGACGTATGGCATGCGTTGCACAGCCTGGCAGGTGGAGACACACCCTAAACCCTAAACCCCCAAACCCCTACACCCCAAACCCCTAAACCCCAAAACCCCAAAACCCCAAAACCCCTAAAACCCCAAAACCCCTAAACCCCAGGAAGCTCGAGACTACCAGACTCTTCCGACAGGCAGAAGTGTTTGAGCCGGTCAGATTGAGGTTGGAGTTCACGACTTTGGGTGAAGGGTTTAGGGTCTAGGGTTTAGGGTTGAGGGTTTAGGGTCTAGGGTTGAGGGTTTAGGGTTTAGGGTTTAGGGTTTAAGGTTTAGGGTTTAGGGAGTCTGAACCCTAAACCCTAAACCATTTTTCTAATATCAGGGAGTCTAACTATAGCCCACCATAGTCCCTAAACCCTACACCATTTTTCTAATATAAGGGAGTCTAACTATAGTCCACTATAGTCCCTGAACCCTAAACTCTAAACCCTAAATCATAGTAATTGAGGACCAAGAGCTTAGCAACTAGCATGCCATCGTTTCCGTATTTGACAAGAAGTTACAGCAATGTACTGCGACATCTTGTGAACTACGCTGCGATGTGCCGAAGCCGCAAGAAGGGTGGGGGCATGCAGCCGTTTCCAACAATCTCATCTGCTTGTTGGGGCTGTGGGGGGTTTAGGTTTTAGGGGTTCAGGGTTTAGGGTTTAGGGTTTAGGGTTGTTGCCGTTACAAGCCAAACCTCTGAAATGTTTCCTGCGGAAAGCTACAGGCCTTTCACGACAACCAAACGAGCGATCCAAAACCCTTGCTCACACACCACACCTCCAACCGGTTTAGGGTTTAGGGTGTGGGACTTGGGGTTTCGGGTGAAGGGTTTAGGCTGTACCTCCTATATATATATATATATATATTTAGAGTGTAGGGTGTAGGGTTTGGGGTTTAGGGTTTGGGGTTCAGGGTTTAGGGTCTAGGGTTTAGGCTGAACCTCATATACAGACTCCTGATCCTCGAAGGCCAAACCGGCACCGCGAAACCCTAACCCAAAAGGTCCCTTCGGAACACCTCCAAGCGAGGTCGCTGGGAAGGTTCCTTTGATAGAAGACCCATGACCTCAGTCAAATGGGAGTTTCCCGAAAAGAAGGGGTACCCTATTTTGGGGTCCTCATAATAAGGATCCTACTATTTAGGGTACTATATTTGGGTCCCCTATTTTCGGAAACCCCCTAATGTAGGGGCCTTACTATTTAGGCTATTTTGCATTAAAACTGGAAGTATAAGCGTAGTAACGAACCCTCGGACATAGTACTAGAAATTGTTCAGACCCCATACTATGTGTACAAGCAGCCTTAAACCTCAGCCCCCCAATAAAACAAATCTGAATCTCTGGCCTAGAGGTAAGTAAATAGGAACCTCCTTGAGGTCTAATGTACGCATCAGAACCTTATATTCGATTTCAAACAAAGCAAGAACAGCTTAACCCATAAGGCGAGGGTGCAGTGCCAGCTCGGGTGCATGGCCCGGATGCTTCTAGCACCAGCGCGCCTCTGCTTCGAGACACCCGGAACCCCAACCCTCATATACGGGGCCTTGATAACTACAGTATTGTTTCGGGGTCTTGTAGCATAAATAGCATGAGGAGACCTAAGGTGTAGTCTGAGTTCCTTAGTAGCCTTAGTTATAATGAAAAAACCAACCAGGGCGTTTCGATTACATGGCTCATTGGCTGATGAAGCTTCAGAGATTCGGCGGTGGCTGAGGGCCCCACGATCCAAACAAGGTCCTGGACAAAAATCGAGTTTGGCTTTCCCTCAAGCTCCAGCTACCTAAGTTAGTAAGTTACCAGCCATATATCCTATGTAATCCAATAACCCATGATTTAGGTAGCTGGAGCCCGGCGGTTAGAGATTAGGGTTTGGGGTTTAGGGATTACTTGGGTTTAGGGGTTTAAGGTTTTGGGTTTTGGGTTTTGGGATGTCTTGGGTTCAGGGATTTAGGGTTTTGGGCTTAGGGATTTAGGCTTTTGGGCTTAGGAATGAGGGTTTAGGGCCTTGGGTTTAGGGATTTAGGGTCTTGGGCTTAGGGATTTTGGGGTTTTGGGCTTGGGGGGAGGAGGTCGCCAGGCCTAGGCCTAGGGTTCTTCTTCGCGTTGCTTCCGGGCGGGGAGCGAAGGGTGTAAGGCTTGTTCTGGAGGGCTGAACCCTAAACCTTAAACCCTAAACCCTAAACCCTAACCCCTAATCCCTAAACCCTAAACCCCTACACCCCTCAAACCCCTAAACCCCTAAACCCTCAACCCTAGGTTGACGGCTGCGACCTGGGAGCTACCAGGGCTCTACCCCTCCCATTGGCTATCTAAGTTGGGAGTTAGGATTAGGGAGACCCTTGGGGATATAGACCCTCTCAATAAGGCCCCTTTTAAGAGAGCCACAAGTAGGGTTCAGAAGGGTCCCCCTTTAAGGGGTCTCCCTAATACTACCTAGGATAAGTCAAGGCTTGGTGAGGCGCTCTGGCTCGCGCTTAGGGACGGATTTAGGGTTTAGGGTTTGGGGGTTGGGGGGTATAGAAGCCCTATATATACCCTAAACTCCCCACCTGTAGTTGCCTTTAAGTAACGGAGCTCTTACAGGAACCTGAGCAGTCAGCGCCAAAGGATCAGGGTCCCTGTCTTAGGGTTTATAGGGTTTAAGGTTTAGGGTTTTAGGGTTTAGCTCCGATGGCAAGACTTCAAGAGCCTGTGAGAAACTGCACTGCGCCCCAACACTGCCAAACAAACCGCAACTTAGGGGCCGAGTCTAAGGTTTAGGGTTTAGGGCCGAGTAGCTTAGCCCACAAAAAGGCTAAAAAATTGAATTATGTTCGGTTTATATAAGCACCAAAAGGCTAAAGGTTACCCACTCAGCCCCTCTGAGGCAACTTGTGTTTGTTGCCCAGGGTTGCGCATAACTTCAGGAAGCCGTCAGATCAAGAACCCTAAACCCTAACCCAGAGGGTCCAAGT
>CAJNJA010000471.1:2017-18428 GCA_905231915.1 Symbiodinium necroappetens | reverse complement strand
AGAAACGAAATGAGCACTGACATGATGATGCCATCCAGTGAAGTGCGTACTTTATGCGTGAGACATGGCAACCACAACGGCAGACAGTAAGAATGCCGCCTGATTGCACCACGCTCCTCTCATATGTGATGTTGTGGGGAGACTTTATCGGGGAATGGGCAATCCGAAACTCGTGGGAAACATCCGAACCTACCTTTAAAGCAAGGTAACTTATGTCAAACAAGGATGTTACCCTGTGAACATGTGACCGGGGAATCTGAACACGTTCCGAAGCCCTGTGGAAGAAAGAGAGAGAGAGAGAGAGAGAGAGTACTTTCACTCCCCCGAAAGCCCCACAACAACCTGTGGGGCCCTATGGGCCGGTGGGCCTTACTCGCCCCTGTGACCCGGCGGAAGAAGAGAGACAGAGGGAGAGGGAGCGAGAGAGAGAGAAAGAGAGCGAGCGAGCCTCAACTTTCTACAGCCGACCCTCTCCTCTGAAATCGGTGCTAGGGGTGCGCAAAGGCGCGGTGTACAGGGACTGCCTGTCCCCCATCCCCGGGAGCAAAGCAGAGAGAGAGAGAGGGAGAGCGAGAGTAGCAAGCCAGACCAACCCACCAGGATTCCCACATTGCCAACACCATCTCCAAGGCAAGTGCCTGGGCCACAGAACCGGAGTCTCAGTGTCATTCAGGGTCAAGGTTCTGCAAGTTAAAGGTGCAGCAGCCGACACTTCTGTGGTTGCGCAGATCGATCGCAACAAAGAATCCCTGTTCGTTACCCGACTCTGTGGATTTGGTGAGCAATGCTTTCCTTCTTTCTTTGTGTCTCTGAGAATATTGTGCTTTAGGGCTTCGGAGGTTGCAGTGGGCCAGTGGCCAATACGTTGAACCGTAAGCATGGAAGTGTTTTTGTTGTACAAATCAGGTTAGGACTCTGGAAATCCGGACTGCCAAACACGTCCTTAAGCCGAGCTGCGACAAACCGAACATGTCGCTTTCCGATGATTTGCATTCTAGGGTTCGATCTTTGCGGCATCGGAAACTTGGGAAAGACTTCATTGAAGAACACGCGGGAAGTTAAGAGTTTTTCGAGACTGATTCGAAGGGTTAGATGGTGCAGTGATTGCAGTTAGATGCCGGCCTTTACCTTCGTGGGATCTTCAGCCCAAGCCTCCGCTGTTATCCACAGCTTTTCCTATGCGCTCATGCCTTTAGAGGGGGTGAGGGTTGCATAGGCGCTGGCCGGCACCTTAGTCCATGCTGAAAACAAAAAGGTTTTGCCCAGGGAGTGTGGAGAACACCAGTCCGGCAGAAGCATCGAAAGAGTAGTCCCCCAGCCATTCTGGATCCCTTGCTGCCCTCTCTGTTTGGTAGGATGCTTCTGGTGCGTTTTCTATGACTTGCTTCAAGAACGTCCCGAACCCTTGCACATTCTGCGAAACTCCTCGAGAACACTCTATTGAAGGTTGTCAGGCCTCTTGAGTAACTAGACCTGGCTTCAACAGAAGTTCTGTGCATTGGCGGCATCGCATAGCTCAAGCCTGAAGGATCCTAAAGGCCTCTCAACACGTATCTGAATTCGCCGATCCATGTAACCGGGTAGGACCTTTGCTGCATTGGAGGAAAGGGTCGGACGCTTTAGCTTCACTTGCGTAGTCGAGTGACAGATTTGTAACTCTTGCGGAGGCTTAAGCCTTCCCCGGAACTACCTGCAGGGGGAAACGTGATTCTAACATGCTGCAGTGACTAACAAGATTCCATCCTCCCCGAGCTTTTACGTATTGTGATTCGACGCCTTCCACACCTGGCCTCGAGGGCTCTTGGCCGTATGCGATGACTCCCGGATTCGCTTCATGCATGTGGGCAGTATCTTCCATGTCTCAGGCCCATGCAGATGCTCAAACGAACAGAAGCTTATCCGCTGTCCTAAACTCGACAATCTAATGGCCCGCCCCGTAAACTGAGGCTGTGCAGAACGAGCGGACAAATGCAAGGCGACTCTCGCAGGAGCTCAGAACTTGCGACTCGCACAGGTTCTTTTAGATTCACGGGAGGATGCGAGAGTCGCTAATCGCACGCATGTGCTAGGAACGTAACGGTTAAGATGCATGTGATGCTCTTGACATGCACCCGGGCTTGGGCCCGAAATTGCCAAGAAGCGAAAGCCTCCCTGAAGCTTCGAGTTTGTTCAAGGACCGCTTTTCCTTGAATGTAAAGCGAAGGAGATGACGGCCCAACGTCGATCACTGGTCGAGGTAGAGATTGCACGAGAGAGGCTCCTTGGCTCGGAGGTCAAGTCTAGGTCTCCCTGTGTGTGTGTGTGTGTCGTTTCCATGGCATTTTTGCGGGCATCGAAGGCAAGTTCAGCTTCGGGGCTCCAGAGCTGGGCTTTCAAGAAAAGCATGCATCCTTATTTGCGGTTTGCCGTTTTACTTTTTCCTATGCGCCTCCAGTCCAAAAGCTCCTGGGATCCACCTGGAAGAATTCAACGATCATCAATGACATGACGGCTGGATGGCGAGAGGCTGCCCCCCCCAGAGCAGGATTTGAGCTCCTGAGCCACAGGCCTGGCAGACCTCGCAGGCTTTGCTAGCTTAAGTTTGTTGCCAACCCCTGCAGATCAGAACCGACGCCAGGGCCGCTTCAGCTGAGCGCCGGAGGGCTCGATCGGAGTATGTGGATTCCCGCCACCTAGCAGCACTTGCAGAGCTTCCAATACCACATTTGAGTCTATAGGGTTCAGAGGTGAAATGACTGTTTATCACTGTTGCGCAGGTGTGTATGGATGTCGGTTTGCAGGCATGCAGTATACTTGAGGACGTTGCTTACCATGTTCGGGCAGAGAGCCACAGGATTTTATAATCATCCGCATGACAGGTTTACCAGACTCCGTGCTGTAAGCGTGCAGAGAGAACAGTCGGTAAAGTTTCTTCGGGTTCCGCTGGTTAGCCCGATGGAAATCAAGCACAACGGCTTCTTCGTCGAAGGTTTCATGCGGCATGCTCCATTGCCGATTTTTGGGTGCCAAGGGCCAAGGGTCGAAGTGATGTATTGTCCAGGTGTTGCATCGTTCTATCATGAACTAGAGCCTTGCAGATCCCATTGCATACCCTCAAGACTTGCTTGCATGGCTTTGAGCACTGAATGGCTCCTTTATGCCCGCCTGGATCAGCTAGCGGTCTGCAGCACAGATCCCGCAACCTAAGCCGAGATTCGAACAGTCCTCAATCCTAAGGTCCTAAGCTTTGAGCCCGCAGATTCAAGAGCACTGGAGGGATTGATGGACGGTGTCTAGAGGTGCTACTGGTGTGGGCCAATAAGTATTAGACCTGGACTCATGAGGAATCCCTGAGTTCCAATGCCAAGGCCTGCGAGCCCACTCCCAGCATCTGGAGGGCAGGCGGCAGGAAAAGGAGGCCAGATCAAGAGCCAGAAAGGGAGGCCACTTAGATTTCAATGCATGTGGAGGGTGCACAATGGCCTTTGAGTCCAGTGCAAGATCCACCCCTTCCTAGATCTTCTGAAAGGCTGCTGC
This sequence comes from Symbiodinium necroappetens, assembly GCA_905231915.1. Classification (NCBI taxonomy): domain Eukaryota; class Dinophyceae; order Suessiales; family Symbiodiniaceae; genus Symbiodinium; species Symbiodinium necroappetens. The sequence continues at coordinate 14,912 of CAJNJA010000471.1, read as the reverse complement.
ATGGCAAGCAGCAAGTCCCTGCCCGAACGACCTTTAGATTAGCCAGTTGACGTTTACACTTAGACTGCTCCAAGTTCCCCTGAGCTACTGCCAAGTTCAGCCGCAGAGGACTCAAACCTGGAGTTCCCGACGAATACGTTATGCCTAGACTCCTGGTCCTAGACCCCTCGTCGTCGATGCGATCACCGCTGGGGCTTGTACCTGGATGTGATACATCTGGAGGGTTTTGTGAACCTTTAACTTAGGGTTGCAGGGCACGGCAGGCAGACCAATCATAACACACACACAAATGGATATTACGACACAGGACTACACAGGTATACTAGTAGGCATAGTGTACTCTCTCTCTCTCTCTCTCTCTCTCTTCTTTATCTGTTTATTTACACAAGTATTTCTATTTATTTATTTATTTATTCATTTATTTATTGTAACTGAAGAAAGAGTCTAAGAGAGTGTGCATTCACTCATGTTTTTGTGAATGATTTCTATGTGCATGCTCGATATGTAAATGCTTGCATACATACGCGCAAGATTGACATACACACATACATACACACATACATATACATACATACATAAATAGATACGTGCATGCATGCATGCATACATACGTGCCATTTGCATCCGCCTAGCAGAAGTGCTGGATTGTGTTGTGCGGTCTTGACATGTTTATGGTGCTTTGTCATATTGTTGATGTTTTTTCGGCCATGAACCTCCGAGTAGTTTCTTTCGGGGTTCTCTTGTCTAATGCGTGATTTTAACTTTCACAATGCAGGGTGAGTGTGTCATGTGCCGGAGCGGACAGCTGATGCCTGATGATGCATGAATCTCGGGTAGACCACCACGACCTTCGTCCGATCATCACTTCCTTCAAGGAACCATGAAGCTACTGCAATGTGCTGAATTGAAGCCGCGCCAATGTACACGACGGACAGGTGTGTGACGAGAACCGTGGACCTCAGCAAAGTCGTTCCCTGTCTGTAAGGACCTTGCTCAACGCTCCTGGGCAGGCAAAGTTCGCCCAGAAGCGCGAACAAGCCGAAGCAGAACATCGACGGCGCCGGAAGCTTGAGGGGGTTTTCATGAAATCGCAATTGAGGGGCAAAGAGCAGTGGGAAGATGTGAACTCCGATACAAATTTTAGGTGGCGTGCTGCCGCAACCCAGCACCTAGACTAAACAGTTAACCAAAGCCCTTAAAGCACCACTGACTCAGAACGAGATGTTGCACATTTCGCGAATGCGCCGTGCGGGTAGAATGTCCAAGAAGTCAAAACCAAAGGCTCCGACCTTTAATTACCCAGACCTAGAATCAGGCTGCTAGTATCTTTTTTCTATGCGTGGTTCCAGTGTGAGTCCGTTTGCAGGGTCAGGCGTGCGACGATGGAATGAAGACGCTGGACAATCTTAAAATAATTTGCTCTAGTGTGATGTCGTTTGGTGATGCTCAATAATGGGTGCTTCTCAGGAATTTGCAATTTCTGGCGCGGCCGGCAATAATGCGCAGGAAATTCGCTTGGATCTGTTGTTTTGCACTTTCCTCTGTTCTAGATGTCAATCTTACCTGGGTAGACTGAGTAGAGGATAATAAGAGGCCGGAGAAGCCTCACTTAAACTTGTTTTGGAAGGCCTCAGGCTTGGTTGTGGGGGAGCGTGGGATGAAGGAAAATGAAGGGTTTTAGTCTTGGTACTTGGTAGTTATTTGAAGTGATCGAGTTTGGTTTCGATGTAACCCCGCCTAAACAGCCCTGGGCACCCCCCTGAACCCTCCTTCTTTACTGCTACTGTAATACTAGCACAGCACCGCTGTACGACTACTGTATCACTGCTTCTTTACTGCTGCTCTGCACCCTTCTGAAGAGCCAATCTCACTGTGCGGTACCGGGACGCACCACCCCCACACCGCCGCTCCAAAGAACTTATCTCCCTCTACAGCCCCTTCCCCACACTCCTCCAAAGAGCCCATCTCCCTCAACAACCCCCCATGCACCCACACTCCTCTCTCTGGAGAGCCTTCTCCCTCTGCGGCATGCAGGGTGCCAGAAAATGTGGAGGGGGCCCGAATACTATGCGTTCACAGACACAGTACCCGAAACCAAGCATATCCAAGCATACTTGCCCCAGGCGATGCGATTATGGAGCACATCAGAAAGCTCCACGTGCAGCGGCACCACAAGGCACACGGAATTGCGCCAGCAGCATCCGCACGATTGGGACAGGGAGAAGAGTTAAGGGAAGCAGGGCCCGAAGTCTCGATCCAGGTTTCTGCCTACTAGCGTTACGAGCGTTATATCCGAACCCTAGTTGAAGCACAACATCACGAGAGCAGCTTCAGCTGCAACAGAACGTAAGTACCGGAGAAGGGGCAAGGCGGCAGGACATGATGGAGTGATCTGCGACACAGGCTGCTGGCAGACTTTCCTGATGCCTTGATGAAATGTAAACTGTAAACTGTAAGGCTTTTCATGGGAGCGGGCGAGCGAGAGAGAGCGAGAGAGAGAGAGAGAGCCGTGAACCCCTTCCTTTATCCTGGTGAAAGAGAGAAAAAGCGAAGGCATCCGCTCTGTAAAAGACCAATCACCGGGACGAAACATCGTCGGGGCAGTCTTGGTCGGCCTTTTTCGGCGATCCCGGGGCATCAGTCCTACAACAGACGAGAGTGCCTTTACTAAGGCGGCACCCCCTTCAGGCCTGGTGAAAGAAAGAGCGAGAGAAAAAGAGAGCGTGTGCGTGCATCCGGAGATGTGTTTGTGGGTGTGCGTGTGTACCAACTCAACACATGCAGGATGTGCCTGAAGTGTTTTCATGAAACCTCATGTCAGACTTTCAAACAGGTTGCGCACGGATTTTGTGCTTGTGCCCCAATAAACAAATGAGTCCGGAAACTCAGTTATCAACCCAACCGATCCCGAAAACTCAAAAATAATCCGGTTCACGATGTGTAAACAAATCTGAGCCATGCCTGCCTGGTGCGAGTGTGTGAGTCGAAACAAATCTGAGTTTATAGAGTAAGTTACCCTTATCTGTTTGCTCCACTTAGAGACGGGACCGAGCCGAGAGAAAATGCACTACTGTTCTATTGCCACAACTGCTACTATGGGCCCACCTCTCAATAGTCAACCGACCCGGCGGGGGCTTGAAATCAAGCGAAGGGGGGTGGAGGGCGAGGGGTTATTAATTACTGCACCATCTTACGAGACTTCAGTCCGGCTGTTGCTCAAATTTGTCGCCCACTTGATTACAAGTAGCCGGAGTGAGATTTGCGCACACCTCTTCTAAACATGAGTGCTTGGCGGCCTTGCTCTTTCACACCATTGAGTTTTTGAGTCGCAGCCGCAGGCCTCACAGCTGAAAGAGTTGGCTTGGCAGGCAGTCCAAAGTCAATGGCTTGGCAGGTTTGAGGGTCTGGATTTCATGAGTTGAGTTCTTCAGAAGTTTCAACTTTGAGGTTGTGGGGGTTGGCTACTGTGGGGTTCAGCACCTAGGTTCTGCAGTTGGGCTTGCTGTTTTGGAGTACCTTTTCGTTGTACCTCTTCCGAAGCAGCTGCAGAAAGCCAGCAGTATCTGAGTGGTTCTGGTTGGAGATTTTCAGTGCCTTGCGCGTGATAGGAAGTAGTGGCAGGGTCGGTTTGGGCACACTGGCTTGAGGCAGGGTCAACATCCGCAGCACAAGATGAACAGCTTCAAGCAGTTTCCCAGGGTTTAAGGCTGCAGCAGGATACCTCAAAGCCCACTCTTGGCGATATGGCTGTTTTCTGCAAGTGTTCAGGAAGCTCGAGGCTCGAATCAAAGGCAGGCGGACCACAACCCAGTGCCGATAGATGTACTGATTGCTCCGCTCTGTGTAATGGGCATCGCCAACATACAGTGGCGACGTTGCTTCTTCAAAGGCCAAGTAAGGCAGCCCGGTAAGTTCAGCCCTCTGAAGATCAACTTCTAAAGTACTTGTGTTGCGCCCGGTGGTCGGAATGGAGGCAGCCGTGACGAACCGCGAGGACACTCTCCGCCAAGAGTTGGAGGCCTTTGTACTGTAGTGATACTTCAACATCATGGTTCCTTTGGTGATGCCATTTGTCCAGAGGCTAAAGAAAGTTCCATTATGTTCGAGTTCAAAGACAGAAGTGCAGGGAACCAAAGTCAAAACAGCATCGCGACGAAAGGAATCATACGAGGACCCAGGCTGGCATTGTGAGCCTAGGGTGCTAAAGATCTTCAGAGGATCACCTGTGCACGTTTCGGAACACAAAGATGTTCGCAATATTGTCCTGTGCACATGTCTTGTGAACATTCCCGCAGATGGCAAAAGCCAAAGACCAGAACACCAGCCTGAAATCCTCCCTCGGAGGCTCTTGTTCCGCGCTTGGCTTCCGCTCCTACGACGCCAAGGCAGTGGTCTCTCTTGGAGATTCGGGTTTGGGGGATGTCGGAGCCATTGATGACTGCCGGTGCAATTGTGACACTAGTGCACCCGACGCTGTACCTCCAGACCGGAACAGGCACTGCAATGCAACTGCAGTTCCTTACCCACCCAGCCACCGGAGCACACGGCTACAGGAGCCCGGGCAACTTCAACACGCCAAGGGCTCGGCTGCGTCTCCCATGCGTTAGGGACTTCTTGCTCGGGGGTCGGAACTCAATTCTCAAGGACATGTCCGAGGACGGAAGTCGATTAGTTCAGTTGGTAAAGGGTCAGAACCGCGTGACTACTAATAATGTGGAAGGAGCGGACAGGTATTTGCTGTGCACATCTTGTAGGTTTAGACTTAGACGGGCCAATGACTGTCTACGACTATTCTGCAAAAAGCTCGGTTGTTGCGTTCGTTTCTGAAGAGCACAAGCAAGGTGGAACCCTGAAGGCTTGTTCCGAAATCCCAGCAACTCGTACTTCGCAATGCGACTAGGAGGCTGACGCCACAAAAGCACTCGGGTTTGTAGTATAGCACAGCAGCTCCGCCAAGAGCTGCTAAAGTCCAAAGCAGCAGCAACCGCTCACCATGCACAAAGCCCCACCGGAAAAAGACAATCATCAGGTGCTCGTAGACAGTTTCAACTTCCGCCTGGAATCGCGAAAGGCCTTCGAACCACGGCGTGTCACCACAGTCACATCAAACTCCGCGGGCTTCAGCCGGCTCGTGCCTGGTCCGAGTTATAATTCGGGATCTCGGTTGCGGGGTTAGGTTCAGCTAGACACTGTTAGATGGTGGGACATTGCAGTCAGTGGCAGCGAGCAACAATTGATAGAAGAACTAAGTCAGCTAAGTTTACTCGAAGCCCGTTCACCTCGGGTTATAGAAGACCCTGCATGTGGGTTTATCGATCAGTCTCAGGCTGCCGTTGTCTTTGTGTTCGAATCGCCGAACATCAGCCACAGTCCATCAGGACTGGCATGGTTGCGGTTGAAATCATGTATCTTGCTGGATGATGGAATTTTATAAGCCTTGTTCAAGCAATCGAACCTGACACACCGCAGGCCCCCACAAGTAAGTGCTAGCAGGTGGCTCGGTACAGTCTGAGTATCACCGGTGTCGATCATGCGTGCTGACGAGTAACATTGACACCATCTAAGGCCTCGCCGAGTCAACGCAGATCGTTTTATTCCTGCAACGCTGCATGGCTGGAAGGCTAAATGGTCGGTGGGACTTCGAGATTCGAGTTTGCAGGCCTTTCTATTGATTGCTCAAGGCACACTGGAATGAACGTTTCTGTTGTTTAACTGCGTTTCAAATGCACGAGTTGCGAGCTTGCCGGCGCGGGACCTTCGTCACACAGCAACCGCGGAAACCTTCGGAGCGCACCTCTTTCAAGAGGCATGCTACTCGCCCTGCTTGTCGAAACTCCAACGGCAGAGGTAAAATAGCTGTGCCATGCCAGCCTATAGGCTATGTTCTGAGCTTGGCACTTCAGGCAAGTCATGCGAGGTCCCCAGTTTGTCTTTCTGCCAGGTATTCCTGCATGTTTGCGACACAACTCGCGACAGCGCTGGCCACTCTTCCTTGCTTCACCTGGCAAAAGCGATTTCGTTGTAGGCGATGATCGCTTGCTCTGTGTGTGTGTGTGTGTGTGCGTCAGCGAGCAAGATTTAGATTGCGACATTCTCGGACAATGACGGTTTAAGCGCTCGGAGCTGCAAGCGAACAATCAGTGGTGGTTGAATAGAAATTGACTCTACAAGGCCTGCTCCTCGTCGAAATCGCCATGCGAATGAAGGTGTCCTCTTGCCCGTTTTGAGGGGGCAGGTCAGAACGCTTCGCCCCGTCTCTCCATACCGGCGTGGAGACATCTGCACGTGGATGTTATCCGCACATCTTTGGGGCCTTGGCTTTGGAATTTCGTATTCTTTGAGGTCAAACAGGAGCAACTGGCAACCCAGTCCACTTTGTTGATTTGTTTGTCGACCTAGTTTGTTTGTGAATAAAGAAGGAGTGCTGAAATGGAGGCATGTCGTACTATGATTGCTCGCCTGAAGGAACGGACTGTCAAGATGCCTCAAGCATCAGTGCAGACGGTTCAGGATGGCCCACACACCGCCGAAATCCAGAGCTTGAGCTCTTACGATCCGATGTTCTTAGAACTGTCCCCAACGCCTGTTCGGGAAAGACTTCCAGATCGCCCTGGCAATATTATGCAGCTAAACTAGGCAACATCATCTAACTCCAATCGGTATCGGCTGCACCCTGAGCCAACAATTTCCATGTCGCATAGCGCCGATAGACACAGCCAACCCCGGAATCCCCAAGCTCCGAAATGTTCCCAAGCCTCACCAAGGTTCTACCCGACCACACCACGGCAGCCGACCCCCACAGTCACCGGCAAGCCAAACCTTTGGTCTCCGGTGGCCGGGCTCGAGCCTCCGTTGGGGGCCCGGCCGGAGTTGCCTTACGGCGCTTCTGGGTTTGAGGCTCAGGTTCTGGGCAAAAAGGGTACTAGTAACATGTTTGCGCCTCGAGAAAGTCCTGTCAAACGTGCAAGTAGATGTTGTCGCCTGCGCCTCACAAGGCAAGAGTCAAGAATGAGGCCTCTTTCCATGTCATGTTGTTAGATGCTTTTTTTCCGGTGTGCTCTTTCACATGTTTGAACGAAGGATTGCAGGACTTATGCGAGTGGGTGACGCCATGTACAGGGGCAGAACTGGGCCGAGGCCATCATGAACATGATGTTTAATCAAGACTGTCAGTTTCGAGTGTGTGGCAAGTATCTGAACCATCTTAACAGGACAGGCGCAGAGACATTCGAAGGGCCAGTTACACAGGATGGAAGCAGGTGTAAAATTGCAGCAGAGGGATGGAGTTTCGCCTTGGTTTCAGATCGACGAGAGCGCGAAGCTGAAGTGCCGCATGGCCGAGGTTGATGTCTCCGACCAGTCGTGGGACCCAAGACCTGCACTTCCGTGGAGCTGTGGATTTTCAACGGGCTTTAGGGGTCTTAGAGGGCTACGCCTCCTGCCTAGGCATTTGACTCAGGATGCTTTCGTTGGGATCTTCAAGATTCCAGCTGCTGGAGGGTATCAGGGTGAACTTCAAGAAGTAACAATTGGGTGCAGAGTGCAGCCTGGCGAGAGTCCGTCTTTTTGTTCACTGCACTCCTTGCCAAGAAGCGGGTCGAGTTCCACCCGTGTGGAGGTCGTGGCATTGGACGAACATGCGAATTTGGATTCGCAGCGATTAATCTGGCTCTAAATCCCAATCCTTGCATGTACAATACAATAGTATTTTTCCGTCCACCAGACTGGTGTGGAATCTTTTGGGCCCCGACTTGGCCTTCTCCGGTTGAAACAGTCTTCACCTCTCCCATTCTGCCGGGCAGAGGTGTGGCCTCATTGACGAGCTCCCGCAGCTCCTTCAGTGGCGGAGCAGTGGCTTTGGCCGAGCATTTCATGTAGAGATTCTCCTTGTCACAGCGCCAGTCAGAACATGATCTTGGGGTCCGTTGGATAGTGCCTGCCCGGTTGCGCGAAACATATGTCGCCCAAAACCTGGACACCTCGAAACCTCGGAAGCCCACTCTGTCCAGGCACTCTCACCGCGACGACAGAAGCTCTTCGGCAGATTCGGGCCAATCTCCTCGGCTCAATCCTTGGGGTGCGGGGCCCCAGATGTGGCCAAGCCCAGGCCTTGAGGCGATCCTTACGTCACAGAACAAGTGAGTTTTGGGTGCGCCAGTGAGTCAGGAAGCAATGATTTGGGAGCCGAGTGACCGGGGCGAATCACGGGAAGGAGCGAGGCGGGACAGTCGTGCAATCCAGGATACCAAGATATGCTGTCATTTCGCGAGGAGTGCGGCACTGAGAGAGCTTGAACTTGAAACGCAAAGAGGAAGGATGAGACAGAAGGGAGCCAGATAATAATGAAAAGGCATTGCGCTTGTTTCGTATTAAAACGGGGCTACGAAGTCCCTAGGCATGCATGCATGACTTCACGAAACAGTGAAACAGCCAAGGCAACTATTGTCTCGTAGATGGTGCTAGAGCAGATTCCTGGAGGGCTAACACAAAGTCCCGAATTCATCTACCACCTTCGAGGTCGACCCGTGCATCGCTGCAGGCACTGCAGCTTCAAGGGTCGGGATGCTATCCCGAGGTTTCGGATTGGAGCTTGTGCAGGTTGCGGTGAGCCTGAACATATCCGCATATAAGTCTCTACCAATGTGCCGTGAGCACAGCGACTTTGACCTCTGGATTTGTCTCGGGACTCGTGCAACGTCTCCTAGAGGCTCTCAGAGTATCAGCTTTGGACCCCACACCTTACGGCATGTCCATGGAGTTATGGAGTTTAGGAGGTTGACGTGGCGGTTAACAGTCCCTGCGACCGGCTCGCTTGTATTATGATGTTCAGGGCGCATGTTGCTCGGAGGCTTGTGCCCCCGGTGAGCAGTTGACAGAAGGTCTCTTGGGTCTGCGCAGTACCAGCAGGTCAGGGTATAGATCGATGTCAATGTGTCCCTGCCTGGAAAGACCCGAAGTCCCCAAAACCCTTTCCTCCCGACTGCTAGGCGTCCTCTCCTGAGCTGGTGGCCTAACTGCCGAACTCGCTCATTCTGGTTAGAGCAGACGAGCAAAATACTTGTGCTGCAGAGTTCCGGCGATTGTTTCCGTTTCCGTGGAAGAGTTATCAGGCAAGAATGCAATTGAGACCTGACGTAGTGGATCACAGCAGAACCCCTGCTAGATCACTGCCATAGTTCCCACCCACCAAAGCATTGAACGCGCAAAGCCGAACTCTGTACAGCATCTCGGAGACTTCGTGATGAGTATCTTCTTGTAGACTAGGCGCAGTTCCGTCCTGACCTCATCCGTCAAGCTTCGCCACTGGCCGCCCCAAGCCCTTAATAAGTGAATGCCCAACTAGCAATCGGAAGGTGCTGTTATCCAGACACCACTTTGCACAGCATTTCGGTGTAATTATGGGTGCAAGTCACGGCTCTTCGAGTTGGTACTGAGCAGTTGCTTGACGGAACTTGCTTCAGAGGCCCGTTCCAGCCGCCGGGAGTTTAAGCCAAACGGCATTCTGTACCGGTCGGCTGGCCATAACGCAATTTTGTATCTTCGGGTCGATTGTGTCGGTTGAAGCTCTTTGCAGCACGGTCCGCACGCAGTCGGATGCTCTTGTGCCAGTGGTTGCCAGGCTCGGCAAGGCTTGTAGCAGGTACTGACCTTCAACTCGAGTAGTATTCGTGTGCCACTGTCCGGGTTACTAGCCATCACGAGTAGTGCACATCAAAGACAGCTGACACGCTCAGTTGTGCCCTGCTTCCTTCCCTCGTCTGCTGTGTCGAAGGTGTCCGGGTCTAGCTGGAATTCCTTCACCCACTTGTGGTTTGTAAGTCTGAGGCTTCCCGGATTTACACAAGTCATCATTTTATGTGGCATGTCGGTCTTTCTCAGATCTGAGTCGGTCTTTCTCAGATCTGAGTCTGAGCTGTGAAGCCGTCTTTGGCACACACTGCGCACCGGACAGCGTTGATCGAGAAGGCTCAGCGGTTCATCCACAGGACAGATTCGTGCCCCAAGCACTATGCCTTGAACCCGGGAACCCCCAACGTTTAGAGCCTCTAGAGGGGAACTTCAAGACTTGCATGTCAAGCGGCACGCCTTCTGATCCAGCAGGGAACGGGATTGGGAATCTATGGGTTAGCAACCCAGCAAGCTTTCATACGTCGTGTCACATGTCAAAGCCATGTTCATAAGTTTCTGTGCATCATTGTGTTTCCTGCGGCGAGGATTCACAATACATGCAGCGCAAAGCTTTACTCTGTAGACCGCCTCACAAGAAGTGTGCATTTGGATCCAGTTTTTGAGTAACTATTGGTGTCATTGCGCTTTCGTTTTGGTTTTTTGCCCCTGAGCCCCTGAAGTTGCATCTGTGTGGGGGCAGGGACTTTCCAGACACTTTTGCAAACCCAGCGCTTGGAACTGGAGGTCTAGTCTTCGTGACCGGTTGTGCTTGTCTGAGCCTTTCCCTGCACTTGCAATTCAGCCTGTGTTGTACGTGTCATCTCGGAGGGCAGGCCACTCTTGGATTGTACCGTCTTTGATGTGATCACTCTGTGAAGCCTGGCATTGCTCTCAATCCTGCAGGGGTGCGACTGGAATTAAACCAGGCGCCGCCTTTGCATCTGCAGGCGATTTTTCGGTGCGCCACCTGCTGCTGCTGCTGCAAGTGGCAATGAAGGTGCCCAACGCGTTCTCTTTGCAGCTGGCGCCTTTCCGAAGGCATGGAACAGGCTAAGTTACAGACATCACATACGACGAAACATAGCACGGTCTCCAACATATACAGGAAAGCACAAAAGCTGAGGCTCAGAATTTGCTTCGCCAGGTCGGTTTTGGGGGTTTCATTCTTCAGGCTGCACAATGTTCTAGACCTTGCAACTGCCGGAGGTTCTTCCTGATAGGCGTAAGGATCACAGCTTTGCGGCGTAGTCACGAAAGGTCTTATCTAAACGTCCGATGGTAGTAACACCTGCGGTGAAAATTTGTTGTCCTCTCGACTTCAGACCCCACCGAGACTACCTAGCAGACCAGCATGCCGAGTGCGGTAATTCCTACGTGACATCACGAGCCAGATGAATCGCAACGCAAATAAACGGCAAGAGTGAGTCCAACCCAGAAGTGCGCTGCTGAGGACACACTTGCTTTTGAAGACAGCGCACAGTGGGGGGATGAGTAGCAGATTTAGATGTGGATTTGGAGTCAATCTCCGCCTAAATCGGTCGATCATTGAGAGCCTCTCCTCAGCTCTGTACGAGAAACTTGGAACTCTCTCTCTTTCTCTCTCCCTCTCTTGCTCTCTGTATCTCTGTACACTTATACACATGTGTACATATGCACATGCAGTAAACTTATACATATGTTTACATATGTATACATATATATGTAGATTATAAGGATATAATGTTTGTGAATTTAGCTATATATATGTATTTGTTGTGTGTTTGTGTATATACATATATACACTTATATAAGTTCCTGCCGATCGAGAAGATTCGGACACTATGTAAAGCAATGTATCTGCGAAAGTTTCGCGCTGGTGCGAGGAAAGGACTGGAACCACAAAAAGTCCGCGGCAGTTTTTTACACGACAAGCTTGGGCATAGAAGACTAATAGAGTTTAATAGAGGGCATGCCACCAGTCTTGCAGGCAGAAGTCCCAAGCCCGTTGCTGCGCAAAGTCGCAGCAGGCTTCCGTGAGATGCCGAAGTCAGTTTCCGGTACTAGCGCGAAATTTTCGCATAAGAGTCGTTAATGTCGATGTATCCAGATCTTGGCAAGGGCTCATTGTATGCGTGCCCTGCGCAATATTTACACCGCTACAGCAACGACGACGACGACTACTGCTACTTCTACTGCCCTACTACTACTGCAAACAAACACTGCTACTACTGCTGCTACTGTGTTAGAGCCGTCGACACAGCGGCCTCGATCGGCATGCGAGTGCTCGGTCGATTGATTACCCGTTGCGGATCTGTCCGATTTGAGACTGCTCGGCCTACCCCGCCTTGCGGTCGCAGCAAGAAATAACGCGCGAAACTCAGCTGCTCAGTGAGTGTCCGAACGTTATCGATCGGTAGGGACTATGTATATAATTTTTAATTGTGTATACATATAAACATCCTCAATTGTATATAATACACATATTATGTGGTATGTGCAGTGTATAAATAAGTAATATATATATATATATATTCAGATTACCCAATTATGTTTTTTTATTACGTTTACATCTTTATTATCATCTGGTTATATTATTTATGCCTTTGTTATTGTGGGTTGCTGGCAATATGTACATACACACACACTCTCGCACATATGCATATATATATACACATATAGATATATATATATATATACACATACATACATATATATATATATACATATATATATATATATAAATACACGTATTATACTATGCATACATATATTACACATGTTATATATACATATATATATATACACATATATATATATATTACACAGTAAATGTCTATGTATTTCATCTGTTTTCAGCTTTTTCCACTCACGATCATCTCCTCATGACCATCCTTCCACTCACGTGTCTCAGATCATCTCTTTATGACCCCACAAACCGACCATATTGAAACCCAGTCCGGTCCAATACTTCAACATGGCCCCGCGGGCATATTGAAATATTGAGCCATATTGAGTTTCAATATGGCGGCGGGTCCAAGATCCATGATTCCCCAGGACTCTTGGGGAGGAATCTTGGATCACGGATCTTGGATCGCCATATTGCAATTCAACAGGGCGGAAAATTTGCCTATTTTGGAAACTTTCCGAGTTCTCCGAAATGATCTTTTTCTAACAACTCGGATAGGTTTGCTATTTCGGTGCTATCGAATGGCTCTGGCCGGCGCAAGAAACTGTCCAGCTTTTGGGA
>CAJNJA010000460.1:3470-18430 GCA_905231915.1 Symbiodinium necroappetens | reverse complement strand
AGTAGTAGTAGGAGTGGTGGTGGTAGAAGTAGAAGTAGAAGTAGAAGTAGTAGTAGTAGTAGTAGTAGGAGTGGTGGTGGTAGTAGTAGTAGTAGTAGTAGTAGTAATCGTAGTAGTAGTAGTCGTCGTAGTAGTAGTAGCAGTAGTTGTAGTAGTAGTAGTAGTTGTTGTTGTTGTCGTAGTAGTAGTAGTAGTCGTCGTCGTCGTCGTCGTAGTAGTGGTAGTGGTAGTGGTAGTGGTAGTAGTAGTAGTAGTAGTAGTATAACTACTGTTACTATGAATATTGGTAGTATTATGGATACTTTTTATTATCATCATTTTTATACATATATAGATTTTTTCATATATATATATGTATGTATATATATATATTATATATATATACTTGGTCCCATGCACATACTTGGGAGTCTGGTTGAGGATTCATCTTCTAACCGGTGGGCTCGTGCATTCCAGCTGCTCTCCGACAGCTCGTTTTTGAAAGCCTCGACAAGCTTGAGCTAGCTCTAAACCTAATACCGAAAAGTAAACATTCCACCTGAAAGCCGAGCCTGAGCCCGCAAAGCCCCGGAGACAGTAGTTATTTAGGCTAGCTGCCTTCATTCCCAAAGCACAAACCCTAAATAAAGCCACTTAGACTGGTGGTTTAGGGTTTGTGGAGTCAGGGCTGTAGGCTTAGGGGGGTTTCGGGTTTAGGGAGAGCTTTGGGCTTCAGTGGGGTTTGGGGCAGGGGGGAGCGGGTTCAGGGTGTAGGTGACAGTAGGGTTTAGGGTTCTGGGGAGGTTGAGAGTTTGGGCTTGGGGGGTTGGGGTTCAGGCTTTGGAGGGGGGGCTTCAGTAGGTCTTCAAAGAACCATTTCGTGGGTGCCACAAGATTGCCCACTAGCAGTAGCAGAAAGGAAGCAACACAATAAAAGCGCGGCAAAAAAAAACAAAAACAACGCGTTAAAGCCACCACGCCTATTTTTTTTGTTAGCGGTCACCGGTCTGAACCGGAAAGCCCTCAGCTGTCCAACTCCACACCCGGGAGCTAAGACGCCCGGCATCACAAACCCTACAACCCTGATTACTACCCTGGGTAGTTCTCTAAATTAGGGTCCCTTTTTAGGTCTAGTATAGGATTTAGGGGTTTAGGGTTTAGGGACCTTCTCTAAATTAGGGTCTCTTTTTAGGTCCCAAATATAGTACGGCACCCTTAAAAAACAGGGCCCTGAAAGGGATCCTAATTTAGAGAACTACCCATATGATCCATCGGAGCGATGATTGTGTCAATGTGATTAATCTTCGCGTTCGCATGCTGCTGCAACTCTAGTACCGTAATTTTTGTTCGTGGTATCATACTCGTTGTTAGCCTGTCCCAACTACCCTACTGCAACCCAAGAATCTAAGAAATCCTGGCCTCGCTCCCTACCCCTCGAAACTCCGACCCCAGCAAAATCCACCAGCCCTAAACCCCGAAGCCCCATTCTAGAACCCTTATGCTAACCTTTATAGAAACAGTACAGGAACCCTTCAAAGCACAACAAAACTACACAAGCCCCAAAACCCTCCGCCCAACCCCAACGTCTGAACCCCATACCGACTCGTGACGGCCCTTCTTGGGCTTCAGGCTAAGCTTGTTATCGTATACTCATGGCAAGATCCCGAAGGTTATGATTCTCGCATGGTAGTATAGTAGAGATGTAGCAGTATCCCAGACAGAAGCATGCTGAAACCCTAAGCCCCTAAACCCCTATTATAAACCCTAAACCCCTAAACCCTAAACCCTAAAACCCTAAACCCTAAAACCCTAAACCCCAAAACACTAAAACCCTAAACCCCAAAAAAAGGCTCCCCAGAAGAGCCCAGAGGTGCTGGAGAGCTCCGGCCTTCCCGTCGACGATCTCGCTGTGGCGGGGGGCCTTTTCTTTGAGGGTTTAGGGTTTAGGTTTAGAATTTAGAGGGTTTAGAGTTTAGGGTTTAGAATTTAGGGTTTAGGGTTTAGAGTTTAGGGTTTAGGCTTTAGAGTTTAGGTTTTAGGGCTTAGGGCTTAGGGTTTGGGGTTCATTGAGGGAAATCGTCCGTTTAGAAAGCAAACCTAGCACATGAACGGTATTAGTAAGAAAAGCCATCATGACATCACACAGTGATGGGCATGACATCACAACCCTCCGCTCCTAAGCACGAAACCCTACACCCGAAAGGCCTAAAGACCATGACCCTAAACCCTAAACCCTAAAACCCTAAAGCCCTAAACTCTAAACCCTGAACCCTAACACCCTAAACCCCAAACCCCAACCTTGTCTGTGACTGCAGATCTGGGACCTTGCCGATGCCGGTGATGACGGGCAGCTTGATGAAGGAGGGGAGCTCAAACCCCTAGGAGCCCAAGCGGCCTCTCTAGGTAGATCCCGAAAGTATGGGTCCCTTTTAGGCTCCGTTTTATATCTCAAACGGTCTGGAAGCGCGTGCACAGCGGAAGCAGTGCAGCGCGCGAATGTCCGAGCAGTCAGCTAGTCCAGAGGAAAAGGCCTGGCAAGTGCCCCCAGGCGCTGTACAGTGCGGCCGAGGCAGAATGATAAAATGGCTGAGCGGGCAACCTGCAGAGCTTCAGAATCACACCCAAGGATAACACCATCCATAGGGAAACCGATACCCAAAGAAGTAAGATCGACACGGTCAGCGAAAAGCCCTTGCAGTTGAAGTGCTCGCAGCCCTCGACGCGAAACGTGTCGAAAAACCCTGAGCTGTGAGATCAGGGTGGCAGGGGCCCTGGAGAGCGGAGAGGCCGAGGGCTCAATCCACTGTCCTGTCACAAGATGTCTGATCGGAAAGGCGGCACCACAAGCCTGCATAAACATAACCACCAACTCGAACCAACTGAGTTGATAAGCATCCTGTGTACAAGCATCCTGCTCGAAAAGAAACTGAAAGACCCGCTGTACAAAACGGTCAGGAAATGAATCGCAAGCGTGTGAAACAGCCACAGACCAAGTCAAAGGAGCCTCATCGGTGAGTCTGAGGGCGATATCTTGTTCATGTGGCACTGGAGGCGCACCCTGTGCCTGTGCGATCTCTTGCTCGGCAGATGCCATTTCCGGAGATGCTCCGGTAAGGTCTGCGATGCGAGAGTAAATGCCAAAAAGAGCTGCGATGATCTCGGCGGTGTCCTGGTGGTACTTTCTGGCTGCATCGTGGGCGGCCGCCAGAGTGCAGTCACGATTCGAGTTTGTCAGGCCAGCATGGCGGTCGACCCTGTTGTTCCAGTGTGTCAGCCATTCCTCTAGTGGAGACTCACAGGCGGAGAGACAGACATGCGACGGTACATGCTGGATGCGGAGCTCATCGAAGCTATAGGCGAGCACCAAATCCTCGACCAGACGCCAAAGGTCATTATTCTCGGCGGGGGCGTGGAAGGAGCCATGCACGAGGGCCCGAATGCCGCGCACCACATATGCGGAATCGGACCAAATGACTATGCGGGTCTGGACCCAAATGCCCCAGCGTAGTGCACAAATGGCAGCCCAGAGTTCGGCTCTGGAAATGGTTTGGGCCAGGCCTGGGACGTGGCCACTGCCAATGACCATGTCCGTGCTGGCATTCACAGTGCTCCAGGAGGCCAAGGAGAGCTCGGGGACCTCGCCAAGAAAGCAGGAGCCATCGACAAACAAATGTTGTGTACCTGGTGTCTTGGTTGTTGAGGCAAAAGTACCTGACATGTCTGGCAACTGTTCCAAGCATCGCCGCAGCTCTGACAGATGGGGCGATGTAGGGGGCAGGAGGTGGTGCGTAAGACAGTCCGGGAGAGAGGGCCAAAGACGGCAGACCCATTCGGAGCCCGTACGGGCTTGGGCGAACCTGGGACAATGACAAACCCGGTGTTCATGTGTGTCTGTGACTCCGCATACAGTGCACAACCCAGTGATGGTGAGGTCAAATTTGCTGTGGGCAGCATCAAAAAGAAAAGCCCCGGATCTCAAGGCGTTTAGCCGAGCAAGCTGAAGAGGACTGAGGCCAGTTTCACTGCTGCGTAGCAAGCTCCGGTCAATTCCAGTTAAAGACCTCATCTGCTGCCGATGCTGATGACATACCGCAACATGGTCTAGCCAAGCTTGCTCAAGGAGCCGTCGCAACAAAGAGGAAGGAGCAGCCAAGAAGTCAATACTGTGACCGTGGCAGTCAAGCACCAGGGGGGGGCAAGTGATGGACCATCCCACTTCATTTAGGACCTGCAGGGTTTTAGAGAAAGGGCCGTGCAGGAGCTGGCCATTAAAACGGTGCATAAACTGCTGCCACTGGAGGAGAACCTCAGGATGCTTAAAGCACACTCTGCGCAAATCCCGAACAGTGACCCAAAGCTGGAAAAAGCCGGGATCAACCACAAGGTCGGCGTGCAACGAAAGTCGCAGTAGGGAGCTGCTTCCAGCAGGGCATATTTGCAGGGCTTTAGCAGCTGATCCGCGAAGGGAAGATAGCTGAGCTTTGTCAAGAGGACACGCGGAGATGCCGTGGAGAGCTCGGGCCCAAAGCTTCCGGGGGAGGGCAGCAAGTTTCTGGCCAAGTGGGGCTTGAGAACGCCGCAGCTTTGCGAAAAGATGAGCGGTGTCTCTACAACGATCGACCAGGGCAGAGTTGCGAGTGGCCCGGCAGAAAGAGAGCACCCCGCCTAGCTCGCGGGCAGCAGTGCACACCGAAAGTCCAAGGGCTCGCAGCTGCGACCTATCATCCGCTTTGGTGGCCCACACGTATGTTTTGCTTTCATCAGCTTGAAGATCCAGGAGGTCGAGAACACATCTACTGAGGTTGATGCCGTGGGCGAGCTGTCCGACGGAGGATGCGGTGCAAGCCCAATTGTCGACATAAGAGTGCGGGGTGACCGTCCGACCGTAGACCTCGACATAGGTATGAAAGATCAGACAGGCAACGTTCATTGCAACGGTGCTGAGTGCGCACCCTTCAGGAAATCCTGTGCAAGAACCAAGTGGTTCACTAACGCTCTGTCGGATGTAAAACCGACGTTGGAACCTATTCAGGAAGTCGCGCCAAGGAACAAGCACCTGTGCGGGGAATCCAAGCTGCGAGGCGATCTGCAGGATAGGCTCTCGGGGCAAACAGTTGAACGCCTTAACGACATCTGTAGCAAAGCCGCAAAGTCCAGAGTTGCTCAGATGGGAGAGCTCAATCAGAGCTTCGAGTTTCCACCAAAACTCAGTGGTTTCCCTCCCGGGGGTGAAGCCAAGGGCAGTGGCGGGCAGGTGTGTCTTAAGATGTCGAAGAAGTTGTCTGGCCCGAAGGCCACTCCAGCACCGGTACACTATTGGCAGGAGGACAATAGGTCTGTATCCTTCTGCCCCCTGCTCCTCGTTGGGCTTTTTGAGCCCGCAGACGAGGCCAAGAATCCACTGCTCGGGCCAAACTTGCACCCCTGTTTCAATGGAAGAGAGGAACTGCAACAGCTCAAGGGTGAGCCCGTCCGGCATGTTGCGGAGGTCGGCCAAAGCAAAGCCATCAGGTCCTCTGGCAGCTCGAGGCTTGAAATGTTTCAAAGCAGTTTTCCAGGACTGCAGGCACAAAGGCGGAAGGTCAAAATGACCGGTGGGCAAATGAGCGGCGGCGAAGTTGATGACACGATCCCAGCTGTGTGGGGGGAGATGTTGATGTTTGAGCCACCGCGGGCCCCACAAACAAACGAATTCATGACAAATGTCTTCCACCGAGGAGAGAAACTGTACTTGCTCAAGCTCGGCGTCAACAGTAACAAGATGTGCTGGCTGAATATCAGCGATACAATGGTCTGGGCAGGAGAGGGTGACCGGTTGTCCATCGAGTCGCCATTCAGAATGGCCGCGAGTGTCCAGGGAAGAATCCAGTTGGACAAGGCTGGAGGTCGGATCCTGCGCAATGATTGAGTGGGTCCGATGGATGACCAAACAGTCGACTTGGGCGGGCGAGTCATCACGGAGGTCGCGGTATTTATAAGGTTGTGGTCATGGGAGTAGCGTTCCTTGAGCACTGAGCTGCGCTGTCGGATGCTCCATGCCTCAAATCGGCGATAATTTTCGCGAAAGTCGATGAAGATCGCTTCAGCAACGGGCCGGGTAGGGACTGTCTGTGGAAGTACCAAAGGGGCTCCCTGCAGTTGGACCGTTCTGGTCTGCCACCATGTGAAAAACCCATTGCGAAATCCATTGGCTGTGCGAATCGCCTGCCAGAGGGATAGTCTGTAATCTTGGGCGGCTTCGGTGCATTTCCCTGCTTTTAGGCCATGCAACAAAGATTGCAGCCGGCGTAATTGTTGAAACCAGCGCTTTATCTCCAGTGACAAAAGGCTGTGGCCAATGACTTCCTCTCCGTCTCTAGAGGCGGTAGGTGGCACCACTGTTCTGGAGCACAAAGGCCGCAGGCGTTTGGCTCGACCACAATGTCGATTGGGAAGTTGCTTGGAGGGGATACCAGTGCAGTACCCATGCAAACTGGCCTCGAAACCTGCAGCGAATTGCTTCAACCAGGTGTTGGCATCGGCACTTTGTGCACCGGAGGTTTGTGTGTTGGCTTGCCAGTTGGGGATGTCAACATGTGCCCAGGGAATTTCGCTGGGCAAAGGCCAAGTCTGAGTCTGGCAAAACCCATCCAGGGACAGACTAGCAATTACTGTGCTGTGTTCCGCAAAGACGTCGCGCACTTCAACAGCAGTAAGAAGGGCGGCGGCTTCAGGACTTAAGAAAACATGATCGCGGAAGGCGGCTCCCTTGGAAGTGGGAGTTGGAACAAAGCCCCATCTTGCGGGGGCCAGTACTTGAACTTCCTGCCAACCATGCATGCGCCATATGCTGACTTGTTGCAAGGCATCGGGGTGGTGGTTGAAGTCGCCAACGATGGCTCGCACCCCAGTGCGGCCCAGGACAATCTCCTTGGTCAGCACTTCGAGCAGAAGGTCGGTTCGCTCTCGGGCGTCCGGGTAGGTAGGCCCGATCGGAAATCCATACACATTTGCTGTGACTATGGGAACGGCACCGATACAGTGAAAAGTAGCTTGAATCCGTCCCGTGGCGAATGCATCAGATCCCCAGTGCAGTTGCAGCGCACGAGAAGGAAAATCAGAAGTGGTCAGCACCCCTGACCAGGTACCTGCCCATAATGATCCCGATCGGAGGGCGGCAGGAGCGCCCGTTGTAACCCGGATGTGCCGATTGGCTGCCCTGGCGAGGGAACGGAGTGAGCCGGAGCAAGACTTAGTGGTAACAGCCGAAAGCTGCGTTTCGCTGTAATGCCAGATGCCCGGGCCAAATTCGATGGCCAGGGGTTCTTTTGACCGTAGGCCTGTGGGATTCGAAGTACCGAGGAAAAGATGGGGGCCCGGATTGTCTGCTTCGCCAACCCGAAGAGGGACAGCAGGGTGTGTGCAATGCGCGGCCGCAGGTTGTAGGGCAGCAACGAAGACTGCCATGAAACCCCAAAACCAGCCTAAAACTCTAGTTCGACGAGGCGTGCCGGCAGGCTGAGGCCGACACCCGTAACGTCCTAGTCACTCGGTGCGAGGCTTCTTGTTGAGTAGAGCCTCAATTCGCTGGAGTTGTTCGTCCATACGACTGTTCATGTCAGACTTGAGGGAGCCAACAGCAGAGGATACCTCGCCTCGGAGCTTGGCAACATCAGCCTGCTGGCCTTGCATGGCTTTCTGCATGTCAGCGACCTGGGCCTTGCTTTCAGAAAGTTGTGTGCCGAAACTCTGGAACCAACCCTCAAATTTACGGTTCTGCATCTGCAGCTCATGCACTCCAACCTCGAGCTTTTGAATGCGTGAGTCCTGATCGGCAGTGGATTCCGTGACAGTCTGGGTAGACTGGGCGGCGAGCTGTTGTTGCATTAACTGCTGCAAATCCTGACGTAACTCGGTGCGGATTTGTGTGAGCTTGTCGCCTGCATGACTGGGCTTTGCAGCGGGAGAAGGAAGCCCAGGAGGAGCCCGGTAGGTTGACCAGGGGTCGTTACCTCCGGCCCAGGGGTCTGCCGAGCTTGAGGCTGGTTCCTGTTCATCCCGAAGAATGTGCTGACGCGTGCGCGATGAGGCACAAACAGTTGGGGCCTTGGAATTGGTAGAAAGGTCCTTCAGTTTAGTGATCAACACATATTGCTTTCCTGCCTGAAGGGTGGGGGCAGGGGGCTCCTGTTCGGCACCAACATCCCACGCACTGCCTGAGGAGTCACCTTTGGCAGGTTGTAGCGGCCGGGCTGGCCACTTCCATTCCTTCAAAAGCTTGGCAAGATGAGATCGCTGCAGTCCATGTGGGAGAGGATGCAATCTGTATCTGGCCGAGATGCGAAGCTTAATGAAGTCGGCTTCTGGTCGGAGGCTGTCGTGCACAGCTTTCTCATCTGATTCTTTCACACGAATGCCAAAGCGACGCCCTAAGCGGGTAACAGCAAGTGCCTTATCACAGGTGCGTAGTGTGTGAAGCACCTGTGTTTTGTCTTTGCCGGGCAACCACACGACGGCGAAGCTGGGGTGAGGGCTATGGCCATCACATGCCCGGGGCTCAAAGTAAAGGCCAGCGGCTGTTGTTTTGTGCAGCAGCTTGAGGGCAGAACTGGGAACTCGGATCAGAACCTGGAATAGGTCAGCCTGATCAGGGAAGGCACGGCCACCGTCGATCTTTGAAAAGGACCTGCCCCATGCGTCCAGGATCATATGATCCACAGTTTCCTCCAATGCAGGGTGGAAGCACGGGCATTCACCATTGCATTGTGCATCCCTGCATAGGCGCAAGCAGGGAACATGTTGCATGATGGTCCGCAGCGGAGCACTTGCGATCTCCGCCCATGGAATGGCGGCCTCGTCTCGGTATAGAGACAGTCTACCTGTTATGGTATCCAAGCGATCGACCTCGGCAATGTTTGATGGCTCTAGTTGCACCGACTCATCACCGAGTTGTAGCAGGGAGCCTTGGAGCAAGATTGCTTCACCTGTGGGGGCATAGATGGCAGGAAACTGGGTGTGCGTGACAGGGGCACCTGAGCACACTTCAGGTGGCAATGTTGCAGTCGACACTACTGCGAGGGCGTCAACGCTGAGACTGTTATATGGCTGCAAGAATGGTGCGAGCTGTTGTGGAGAGCAAAAAGCAACACCGCAGGCTTGCGAGACCACCTCATCTAAGGCAAGTTGAGCCAAGGGCTGGCCATCGGCTGACTTGAAAGAACCCGGAACCAACTGAAGGAAATCGGGATCAACTTGAAGAGCGGGCTTTGCTGACCTGCCTTTGGCCTTGGTCTTCTTCTGCTTGGGATTATCAACCGCTGCCCCAAACTTAGCGCTGGCCTTGGCCTCTGCATGGGCCTTGAGCTCCTCAGGCCGGATCCACCGAAACATCGTGTTGGGTGCCGAGCCAGCCGCTTTCAGTGCTTGCCAGATGTTGGCAGAGGCGAGGGCAGCCGCTAGCGGACCTGGGCCTATCTTGGATGTAGCGGCTTGGATTCTATCCTTGACCTGCTCCTGTGGCACCCCTTTATCAAGCAACAGTGTCTGAAGACGGCTGAACTGATCCTCGGATAATCCGCCAAACCCATACAACTGGGCACGATGATGGGGCATGTGCTGAACATAATGTTGGGCATCACTGAGGATGGCCTGTCGAGGTGTGCTTTGCGTCAAGGCAACTGCAGCATGCGCCAAGGCGATGGCTCCACAATCGTTGGGGCCTTGCTGTTGCCAATGGCACCTGGATTCGAAGCTTACGAGAGGGCACTGGTAGAGGGAACAAAAGTTTCCGGCCAGTTGTTGAGCTGCAGCGGTGCTGCGGCCTGGGATGCCATCATAATGCACTGCCTGCACACCTGATTGGCCTCGAGACAGGACCAACAAGGACCAGTGACCATGGTCCACGAATGCCAAAAGGCAGCACTTGGCAAAGGCCGGCCATTCTATCTGCTGATCAAGTCCGCTGCAACTGGAAGCCATGAAGGTGGCCCGGTTCGGGGGCACCACAAAGCACTGCTCAGAGGGAAAGGCAGCCTGTAACCTAAGCAGCCCTGTCCAGACTGTGATGTCCGAGGTGCCAATGACATTCCTGGCATCCTGGAGAGCGCCTTTCCTGGCATTCTTGCAAAGGTGGTGCAGCTGGTATGGTTGAGCCTGAGTGTTGGGCCGCAACAGAGCGTGAGGAGGCAGGATTTGATTCTCACGGAGAATCTGCACCTTGTGTCCAGGCCCAACAAGTGCCTTTTCTGCAGCAATGAGTGCAGCAACTTGTGTAGGCCCTGCAATTGCAATGGAATGTACTTGGCATTCAAGCTCTAACCAAAGTAAACCCGAGCTTCGCAGAGAGGCAATATCCCAGTGGTCCAGGCAGGACTGATGCAAGCGCGCAACGAATCTTTCAACAAGTGCTTCCGGGGCAACAGCCTTTGGAGTCCCAAAGGCCTGTTCAGACCATGCCAGAAGATGGCCGTATACCCATAGAGATTGCAGAGGTGCAGTCAGCTGACAAGCTAGGCCAAAGGCGGCCCGGGCGTCTGAGATGCACAGTGTGTCTGCAGGAAGGCTGTTCAGAAGCCCAATCTCTGAGGCGTGCGGGAATCGGAAACCATCAAGCACCATGGAGAAAACCCCAAAACCGCTAAGACCCTGAACTTCCCAGCCGGCGGCATGCGGCTCTTTGCTTTTGGCCTCGGCTGAGGCAGCAATAAGGCAGTTGGTAGCCAGTGGGGCTTGGTCGTTATGGTCCAAGAGCCTGCTGTCGGATCCCGGGGCGGGGTTCAGGAACAAATCGCGTTCCTGTTCGGACCATTCCAAAGCTTTCTCGACGGACAATGGCCAGCAGGGGAAATCCGGGATTACATCACCCACTAGGGTCCTAGGGGAGCGGGGGGTCCAAGGCTGAAGCTGCAAAGGTGGCAATGCTTCCGGCAGCAGTACACACCACCTACGGGGACGGCGCGAAACCCACTGATCTGCTAAGTCAAGCAGAACTGTGGAAATGCGCAGGCCGCGAGCATTTGCGAAGGCATTTAGCTCATCTACCGCTTCCCGTCGTTTTGCTAATGCAGGAGTGCATTCCAAGATCATGCAATCGGACTGAAGCAGCCATGCAATGGAGAGCACATGACTAAGTACATGTGTTTCAGGGCAGATGCACTTATCTACGGTGGGCCCTAAATACGGCGATCCTGGAATACTAGCCGACAGAATGCTGGCTAAGCCGGGGTTGTCCCGAACAATTGCACGCTGCACCTCTGGCGAAGAGATGTCTCCATGCATCGCTGGCAGCTGATTCAAGAGCAGGGTTTCACAAGCAATGGGGCTGTGATCAGCCGCCAATATGGTCCTGCAACCTGCAAAAGATGTGCCAACTGTGAGGCCTCCAACGCCTGCACACAGGTCACGAAGACGAAGTAGAGCATCACCGTCAAGCGCTGTCTTCGAGATGGCCGACGATTGTGCAGTGTTCGTTAAGCACACCAAACCGTCCGAAATCGAGGAAACCTGGTAAGACAGAAGAGTCCAAATACCTGGTCCAAGCCCGAAACAGTGAAAGACGTCGCCATGTAGAAGGCCCTTGTACATATGATCATGGCCAGTAGCCTGAACAACAACATCGATATGCTGTCCCAAAGCCAGGTCCACAAGTGCAGGGTCCCTAGAAAACGGCATGGCGGTCTATCGAGGTTCAGTAGTTAACGGCTCTACCGCTGGAAGGACTCGAGCCCAGAGCTAGGCTCCGTTTTATAAGGGTGCCGTACAAAAATTGGGGATCTAAAAAAGGCGGCCCACATTTTGAGGACTGGGCCTAAGGTATAGTAAGTGTTCCTGTAAGGGTTCCTGTGAGGGCTTCTGTCAGGGTTCGGTAAGGGTTCTGTAATGGTACTTGGGTTCAGGGTTTTGGGGTATGAGGTTTCATGTATAGTCAATACTGAGGTCTTAACGACGTCCCCAAAAAAGTACTTTAGGCGCAAGGCACGTACGTGTATGTATATATATATATTAATTACATCTCTCTCTCTCTCTCTCGTGTTATATTATATACATCTAGATGTGTGTGTGTGTACATGTATGTATATATATATGTGTTTATTTGTTTATTTATCTTTTTATATACACAGACACCATAAAGGTATTTTACACCGTAGGGAAGGGTTTTCCGTCAGTTGTTGAGGACTTTCAAAGTTTCACGGTACTGGGGCTTGGGGTTTAGGACAGGTTTGGGTTCAGGTGGTATCTTTTTGCGTCGAGGGTTTAGGGGTGGGATATGGATGTCACGGGAATGCCTTAGACGCAGTGACAGTTGAGCAACCCACAATTCGGAGACCCTGCTGCTGCTATGACTACTACTACCGCCACCACTCCCACTCCCACCCCCTCTACTCCTCTTCTTACTACGACTGCCTTTTCCTTCTTCTCCCGCTGGTCACCATACGGTTGCCGCTAATAGTCGGTTTCCTGATGCTTGCAGGAGAGTTCATCTGCGCCATGGTGCTTGCCATGAGACGGCGGGCAGGACGGTTTTGCATAAAGCTTCCTGGAAGTTACATGTAGGGTGTACCCTAAAGCCCTAAACGCTAAGCCCTAGACCGTGTACTATAGGGGCAACAATAAATCACCTATGCCGTTTTGGGGGTTCCTTATTCTAGATATAGTACAGTGTAATGGCCCCAAAACCCCAGTCTATTTTTTAAAGGCCCCATTCTAATTATTAAGGCCCCAACATAAGGGCGTTAAGCCTAGTTGCCCGTAGTTACTAAGTCCTCTGCTCTTTTATGGTCGGACAGTCGACTCAGGGCTTGTGCAGGTCTGTGGTTTTGGTTCAGAGCTAGAACGTGCGGGACGTCAAACCCGACACCCTACCTATAGTCTCCATTGTAGTTCCTTTTTGGGGTTACCTTTTGGGATCCTTAATATAGAATTGGTTAAACCAAAAAAAGGAACTACAATGGAGACCTTAGGTAAATCCTAACTAAACAGCTACACCCTAAACCCGTCAAGGTATTTAGGGTGAGGCGTTGCACCCAGCGCTGCAGTCCAGAGCTATCTGTTTTGTTTGGCCGTGTTCTTTTTCTACGCATGTGGGAGACCGTTTCCAGACTCCACGCATAAGTAGTTGGATTCGTCCGGCTTGGCTACCTAACGGGCCCTAAAATGCAAGCCCTAAACTCTGAGCCGGTCCGTGAAGTGAGGAAGTTCTTCCTATTTCAGGTTTGGTCTCGGTATGGCTGTAGCCAGGTATCTGTCTTAGAGCGAGGTGAGACGTCCGGTGCCTGAATCTTCCGTTTCTGTTTCGTGCATGTATCCGCATTGTGAACAATAGACATCCCTAAACATTATGGTGATTTGAACCGAGTCCTATAAGCCTTATGTATAATCGTATATAAGATGCCGCTTTTCGGCGAGGCTTGCGGGGGCCCCTGGGTCCCCAAATCCCAAATCTGTTGGTTTATGAGGTCGGAAATGCTTCTTGCATCTTTTACTGACTTACCAGTGATAATTCCCTTATAGTCCCTGTATGGTCACACCCAAAGATATCCCGAAACCCAGTTATGAGTATGGAGCGCAGCCTCGTTGAATAGATGGGTCAAGGTATTTTTCGAGGGCTGAAACGAAAGAGACAAACACTGCAAAACCCGCCGACGCAGTAATTAACCTGTCATTACGAGCAGTTCAATGATTGTTTGGGCTTACTACAACAACATCGCGGCGTGCAGTTTTGCTGGAAGGCGGTCGGCCGGTCGGCCAAATAGGGGTAACAAACTTTTGTGTGAGTCTGTCCCTTCTTAGGTGAACATGAGTAACACAAGGATGCTCATGATGTTCATCGTGATTTTTAGCGATCTCCACATGCAGAATGGCAACATGGTACTAGCGTGAGTCCTACTCACAGCAAAAGCACCAATATCCGGGACGAGAGCTCTATTAAGCCTTTAAGTGCTGATCAGCCACTTAGGCCTGTTTTAACTCTATAATGACTTGAAGTGCTGATTAGCCACTTCGGCCTGTTTTCAATTGCTTTAAGTTGCTGCAGATAGGGTCCCGGTGAGGAACCCCTCTCCCCTCCACG
Source organism: Symbiodinium necroappetens (assembly GCA_905231915.1). NCBI lineage: Eukaryota > Dinophyceae > Suessiales > Symbiodiniaceae > Symbiodinium > Symbiodinium necroappetens. The sequence goes on along the minus strand of CAJNJA010000460.1, from coordinate 4,404 downwards.
CTGCCGCGGGAGCTGGCAGCTTCCTCCAGGCAGGTGTTCTTTGCAACATCCTTAGGGTTTAGGGTTTATTAGCCCCTGTAGGGTTTATGGTTTATGGTTTAGGGTTTAGGGTTTAGGGCTTCGTCAGGCACCGAACCTACCTATAGTCTCCATTGTAGTTCCTTTTTTGGTTTAACCAATTCTATATTAAGGATCCTAAAAGGTAACCCCAAAAAGGAACTACAATGGAGACTATAGGTATAATCAAACTTCATGCGATTTGTGGACGGAGTTCCTGAAGATCACGAGAACATCGCAACAAGACAGCGACAAGTTGTAGTCTCCAGCCCCAAGGCTTTCTGAACAAAGGGTTAGTAGCATGTATGCAGCCGATGATTGGCTGTATTCCGAAAGTAGTGCGAAGCTCAGCCGTATGCGGATTGTGGGCCGTATGGAGATGAAGCACGCGATCCCATACATGAGTAACAACGGCACGAAAAGCCATCGTCGAGAGAATCTGTCAAGACGCCCGAAAGAGCGTTTGCTAGTGACTAGTGCCTGCATTGCTGGCAAGATTGGGTCTCTGAGTCTTAGTTGACCACACGGGCCATGCGGGCATTCTTTCCGTATTGCTTCCCATAGACTGTATATGCCACTGTCTGAAGTCTCAAACCACAAATAAAGAGACCCCCTAAACCCCAAACCCAAAGCCCTAAAGCCTTCCAGCCTGCTCCTTACAACCCTAAGCCCTAAACCCTCCAGGCCGGCTGGTGTCGATCAAGAAGAGCTCTTGATGCTACTGACTCGGGTGTGCATTTGGGTTTACTACGGTTTGGGCTAAGTTGTTTTAGTATTTAAGGTCCATGAGCTCGGGTGCAATCGCTGACTTAACTTACAAAGTTGACGTTGTCAGGTTCGTCCAGATCTGCGGGGCGCTGGGGGGGGGGGGGGGGGG
>CAJNJA010000449.1:0-18436 GCA_905231915.1 Symbiodinium necroappetens | reverse complement strand
CCACCCACCACCCACCACCACCATGACCACCACCACCACCTTCACCACCAACACCACCACCACCACCCCCGCCGCCGCCACCGCCACCGCCGCCGCCGCCGCCACCACCACCACCACCACCATCATCACCACGATGTGGCCACGGCCACTACCACTACCACGACCACCGCCACTACCACTACCAGTGCTGCTACATCTGGGGCTATCACCAACCATTGAACGCGGTGATGCAAGGATAGAAATATTGTCATGTTCCCGTGAGTCATAACTTGCTGGATCTCAGCACCTAAGCCCTTAGCCTTCGGTCCCAGCTCAAGACCTTGCACCCTCCACCCGCAAATCCAACCCCAAATCCTACCCCACCCCTTTGAAAAAAATACATAATCCCATCGTCAGCAGAGCAAAGTGGCTCCGGGTCAGCCAGACGAATTCTCCCAAGGAGACCAAGGTTTCTGCGAGAGCCTAAGCCCACACGGCCCAAAAGGATGCAGAAAGCCGGGCCTTTTTCCGAGTTTTTTCTTGCATTTGGGGTTTAGGCGGTTTAGGGTTTCGGGCCCAGGGCCAAGGGGGCCGAGGCTTTCACGTTTTGGGTTTTTTTGGGGGCTTTGACGGCCTGCATCTAGGGGTTTGGGGCTCAGGGGCTCCGGATCCAAGGTTTTAGGCCTTACGCCGAGGGATTAAGGGTCTCGGGGTGTTGGGTTCCGATTTGGGTCTGTGCAAGTTTGTGCAAGGTTGCTATGGTTTTACGTATATCACGGAAGGGCATAGGGCTAGCTAGCCCTGGGTTTGTGCGTTACACAGCCTTGCAGGGAAGAGGTTTTAAACTCTCAAGGCTTAGATCAAGATTGGCATTCATTTGGGGTTTTTGGGTTGCGGGCTTGATCTTGAAGGGGTCTTGCTAGCCCGTGACAGGACATTGAGTCCAAGCTATTACCCGGACAAGTGCCACGATGCTAGCCCTTTTTCGAAGCACTTGTCGACGGAGAAGTGCAAGCTGACTCTGGGGGCAGTTACTCCGTGAAGCTCAGAGTGAGCATCGTGTCATTCCCGACATGCGTTGCGCTTTGCAAGCTTCGAACCACTTGCCCGCGACTTGCCGCAACTTCCGCATCAGTTTCACCCGGAATTGAGCTAACTGCCCTGCAGGGCAAGCAACTCGGGCAGTGAGGCAGCTTAACTCTCCAGCACCCGTGTTCAGTCTGTTCAACCTGCAACACTACTTCGAACGGCGTCGGAAACCCTCGGATGAGACAGGGCCCGTAAAGCCGCCATCACATCGTAAAGCAGGAGCTACGACGAGCTAGTGGGAGCAGACCGGGAGGCTCCAAGAACCAGGGATTGCTCCATTGAAGATAGGCCTTCTCAGGCCTTGTTTGTTGGTCCAGGGTCTCGGGGTGTAGGCTTGGAGGTTTCAAGCCAGTTGTAGATGTGTTTCAGGGGCCCGGCCCCGTGTAACATTAGTCGCCATGGCGGACACGTCGGAAGTCTCCGCTGAGCCGGATGACGGGACGGAGGGATTGGAGGCCTTGGCTGGCTTTTGTAAATTGATGTTTAGGGGCATTTCGCAAGTTGGGCGGCCGTTCTCTTGTGCATGCCAGATGAGTTTATGCAGATCTACAGTACACTTTTGTGTTTCTTCTGTCTGGCTCATGATCATGCTCGTTGCGAAATGTTGCAGCTATGTGAAAGCCCCAGTGAAACAAGTGTCGACTGAAGAAGGATTGTAGGTAGCTACAAGCCGGGTGATGAGTATAACCCCGGCTAAGGTGCTTGCGCGTCACGTTAAAAAATACACATGAACCCGGAAATGGAGACTCCCATACTTTCAAGCCAAGGCCCACGGAAACTGAAAAAGCCCTGAAACTAAAGGAAATAGGCTCTGAAGCCCCAAGGTTAAAAAAGAACGAAAAGCCCTCGAATCCTGAAGCCTCATCTCCTCCCAGCCTTCAGAGCAGCCAGGCGTCCCCGGAGGCGTTGGCAGCTGCTGGGGCCGCCATCGAGCAGATCTTAGCCCTTGGAGGGTGCGCCAACGGGGCGCCTATGTTCCCAGGGCGCTTGGGGCTTAGGGTTCTTTCAGGGCTTTGCGAGTTCAGGGATTTAGGCTTGTCCTTTTTTTTACGTCAGGGCTTCAGGGCTTGTCGCTTCAGCGCATTCGTGTGGTAGCAAGCTACTCATGCCCAAAACCCTCGATCTAAAGCATAAACACCGAAGCGAGGTGGTTCATCTTATTTCATGCAGAAGCCGTATTACTCTGAGGCTTAGGGTTGCGGGTATATTACCGGGTATATGATAGAAGAACCCTATGCCCAAACCCCAAACAGACGCGGGACATCAAGGAGTCTGTTTGGGTGCCAGGAGGCTCCTGGCGGAGATTGCCCTGCATCGCTGCGTCATCCACAATGCCTGGGAGTCGACCCGGGAGGCGAACCGAAGTGTATTTTGTTAACAACTAGGTTTCCTCTTTTAGCTTAACAACTAGGTTCCTGAGTAGTACCCTTTTGCTCTTTTTATTGTATGGTCCACTTATTCAAACTGAATTGCAGGAAAAAAGGGTACCCTTATCATGAAGGGGTTAGTTAGGAACCTACACAAGGGTCCTCTGCAAGGGTGCTGAAAGAAGGTCTTTGAGGACAAGGCAAGGGGCCAGGTGTTCGCAAAGGCATTGTGGTGCGGATGTGCCAAGCAGGTCGAAGTACTGCCACAAGGCGACGCCTTTGGTAAAAGTTTTGGGCACCCTTTGCTGCCTTAGTTCCTTCCGTCGTCCATGGCTTAACCCTAAAACCCTGAAGCCCTAAACCCTTGACCCTAAAACCCTAGACCCTAAACCCTAAACCCCTGAACCCTGAACCCGTTCAACTTCCGCCGAAGCCCTTCCTCGAAACGCTTTACCGGAGCCGCCTCATACAGCCCTAGACCCATCCCGATCCCAAATCCAACAAACTCTGCAGTGAAGTTCCGACGGGATTCCCTCAGAAAGCCGCTGAAGCATCTAGAACTGATTCGTGTGAAGCCCCCACGCAACCTCGAACTTTCGTTGTAAAGTCCCTGGAGAGGTCGCCTGCTCGCGCTTGCAAATGTGCTTCGTCCCCCACGAGGAGACTTCAGCGGGAGAGGCCGGCAAGGGGAGCTTTAGTTGATCTTGTCTTACGAGGTTTGGGAGGGGTTGCAACAGGATACAGCTTCCGAGAGGTCATGGGCTTCAGACAGAAACCGCCGGGCCTCATCGATGAAGCGAGGTTTGTCTTAGTCCTTCAAATCACACAAGAAACCCCAAACAAACCCCATGAACCCTAGGAGATTCGGACGGTTTTCTGGCTCTTCAAAAGTCTGAGGCTCTTGGCAAAGACGTTGGAACTCCGGTTCCCCCGCTCCGCTCGGGGCTTTGAGTTGGTGGGTGCTGGGTCTTTGGATTGACGGCTTCCAGGTCTTTGGTGTTTAGGCTTCATGATCGGTTTGGTGGCAGTGGAGCTGCAGTGTGCTTTGTTCGTGACCGGAACCCAAACCAGCTCAAGAAGCATGAGTTGTACCACAAAGCCGAATTCCTACAGCCACCCGAAACCCCGTCATTATTTAGTAAAAGTCCAGAGCAGACACCCGAATCGCCCTAAACTCTGAACCCAGTTGCCTCAAATCGCTTCCAGACTCTATACGAAAAAAAGATCCCTTCAAAGTGCCCACATAACCACACTGTGACATATCCTAAATCCATGGCCGAATGGTCGAGGCCCCGAAATTTAAGCCTGAGAGCTTTAGATACTTTGTAAGAGCTTCAGCATCAGCCAGGGGCTCTTGAAGCTCGAAGAGGAGCCACCGCTCCTTGGATGCCTTTTTCGCTTCAGATGCTTCGGCTTCCGGGGGCCACGTCTGACACTCGAGGTTTGGAGCTCTGGTGCTCGGTCTTTCTGAGAGACTTAGGACGTAACGTTCCAGGACTTCGGACGGAGTTTAAAGGCTGCCATGCTTTCTCCGATATCCAGGCATGTTCCAAAGTAAAGGCATGCCGTTTTGGCAAAGAAGCACATTCCAGGAATGACGTGGTTGAGTCAGCTTGCCGTACGCGAAGTCCCATATCCTTGAATCAGGACATGTTCCTGAAACCCGACATGAACAGGACACGGGCCTCGTTTCTCACCGCACCCCGAACAAACCCAACCCCCTAATTAGAGCCCGTATCTTGTAGAGACCAAAGCCTGCACCATTAAAGTCCGACCAAGTCCGTTTGTGCCAAAAATTTATCCAAAGGCCACCGACCAAAGACATCTGGGGCAGGAAGCAGATCGAGGCAAGAGCGCAAACAGATGTCAATTAGGAGTGCGGCATCTAGAGGGTGTTGGCAGGTTTGGCTTGTTGTCGCAGGTGAGGTATTGAGTCACTTTCTGCGAGCTACTTCAACTAGTTGACATCGTACAAGAAATTCATCTTGCAGCCTGAATATACACATGCACAGCGCCGCTTTTTAAACCTACATCAAGTGACTATGTGAGTCCAATACTTCATACAGGAAGCAGTGTACTTTCCACATTGCATTACATGTGCTTCCCTCCCCAGTCAAGGGGAGGAAGTCGTCAGATTTTGTGCACATGTTTGTCAACATATATCAAAACATGAGCTTGTACGCAGGTGCATGAGAGTATACATAAATGCAACTGCTACCCATTCTGCGCAGGCCTGCGTAGCAAGACTAGCTCCAGGTACAGAGTTAGAGCATATGCCCCCCAGCAGGTCGTGCGACCGAGGAGCGAGGTGCGATGGGCGTAACCTCCAAAATCCCAAATGTCTCAGCTTCGATAGAAGGCAAAAGTTGAGCTTACTTCGACCTACGGGTATGGAGTTTCCACTGGCCTTCAGGTATTGGCTGTGGAGCGAGGGTGGACATGTCGGATTCAGGGCATTGCCAGAGCTTTACGTCAGAGCGCAGCATAGCCGGGCACTTCCATGTAGAGACATGTTGAGCATGAAGTGTCATACATGGTACTGCACAGCCGTAGCCTGCTGATGTTCGCTTGAACTCCGTGCCAACCTCAGCCCAAGTATCCTAAGAACCTGGCACAAACGCCAAGACCCCAAGCTTTAAACCCCTCAACCCTAAACCCCTAAACCCCTAAACCCTAAACCCTAAACCCCTAAACCCCCAAACCCTAAACCCCTAATCCCCTAAACCCCTAAACCCCCCAACCTCCAAAGCTTGGTGCAGGCTCCTAGCGTCTCCTCTCCTCGCCGGGGGCGGAGGACTTCTCCGGGCTGTCAGGGTTCAGGGCTTAGGGTTTTAGGGGTTTAGGGCTTTATGGTTTTGGGTTTAGGGTCGCGACGAGGGTTTAGGGGTCTGTTTCCATGACAAGAGGGAGGGCTGATTAAGCGCAATAGGACCTCTAGAATCACACTAATTACAGTAGCTCTACTGCTGCATTCGTGCAAGAACTGTGGGATTTCAGCACTTGTGGAGCCTCAGCTTTATAGCATCCGACTGTGATGTTGGCTTTGCGGGTGTTGTCGGGCAGGGCTCAGGGCTCAGCACTCCAGAGCTTTGGGGCCCAGTAAGGGATTTGCGGTTTAAGGGTTCACGGTTTATGATTCGATTCGGGGTTTGAGGTCTCAGTGGTTGATCCAGGGTTCACGATGCAGGAGCTCCATCGTGCAAGGTGGCCGTCGCTCCTCTGTGGCTGCTTGGCATCCAATGATTCCTTGGGAGATTACGTGATCGCTCAAGATTCCGGCAAGATAACAATACAAACTTCGGCAACCTCCGACCTTCGGATGCACATTGCAGTGCAGAGAAGTGGCATGCTTGCATGCCCTTGTTGGGCCCCACTTGTTGGGTTGTGACTACGTGGGATGTCGTGATGACAGCAGGTTTTGCAGGGAATCTGCGCGTCAGGCATTGTGATCTTTGCGTCTGTGGACTTTCATCATATTTTTCTGACGTTTTTGCCATTGCTGAAAAGCTCAACCATGACTCCCTTCCCCTGCAGATTGAAATAGACCCAAAACCTTTCTCAGGCAGCATAGTCTTTTCCAGGCACCTCAGAATCAGAGGTCCTTCCAACAAGCTCAATTTTAGACCTTGCACTTACCTTTCCAAGCAGAGTTTAAGCACCACCTACAATACGATGTCGCCAATCTACACTGCTCTGGTGAGTGTGGTACACGGCCTTAAATCCTCTGACGGGTCTAGGAAGTGAGGTGATGCCAGACCGCAACCAACAGCGGCGCGCCTCGTGGCGACCAGGTTGCAGGAAGCTTCATGCAAAGCTTTTTGTTCTTGCGGCTTTGAGTGTTTTATGGAGGTTTAGGCAGTTTAGTGCTCAGGCTTAAGTGTGAAGGTAAAGGGTGCAAGGGTTTCAGGGTTGGGGCTCATGGGGTTTAGGGTCTTAGTTTGAAGCCTGGGCCCTGTGTGCGCTAGGGAATAATGTCCAGTGGCACAGTTTGTTTCGGCAGACTTTTTCTGGATTCTGGCACTATATTTTTCTGGCGTCTAAGTTGGAGACGAGCTTTCCAGAGTCATCCGACTGAAAAGAAGGGGCCTTGGCTGGAAGGCGTATCTTTGATCCTGCTTTGCGGGGATCCGGCCTTCTGCAGACAAGCCATGCGACCAAAACGTTAACACAGAAGCAGCCGGAGGATGCTTGAAATTCGGGCTTCACGTTTAGCGGTTTGGCTCTGGACCAAAACCTTGCTGAAGGGCCTCCTCTTTCGGACAGCTCATCACAAGTTTCATGAGTTACCGAGACCCAGACATTGAACGTCACGGGATCATGAGGCTTGCAATCCGAAGCCGCGTGATGCCGTTGGGTGACGATCTTGATGCCTGGGCCTGAGAAACCTAGGATATATATATATATATATGTGTGTGTGTGTGTTGGCAGCTGTTTTTATTTGCTGCTAGCGGCCTTTCGCTCATCCTTGACATGTCTGTACAACTGTGGCAGAGTACACCGGGGATTGGCACGGAGTAGGGTTGCGAATTCTTAAGGGCTTCTGTCTTTGATCGCCCAAGCAATCAAAGCCAAGCCCAGGTAAACATCTGATGCAAGATCGCGAGTCCGTAGCTACCCTAAATCCGGCTGCGACTACTTCCCTCTTCTTTAATCTTTGTTCGGGGGTGCTGTGTTTGCCAGCGCTGGTGCGGCCATGCTGGGTTCTTGCATTCCGGTGTTACACCATGATCCTCATACTCATTCCTTTCCTAAGTACTACTGGCCTAAGGCGTCTGTGGGTGGACAGCAAACAGCTGCCAATCAAGGAGGAAATGTGTTGTCCTTCGCAAGAAGTGCACTTACGCACATACCTGTCATGATATACACGCATGCCTCAAGGCATTTGAGGTTGCCCGCCTCCCACGAAGGTCGACCTAGAAGACCCGGACGAGTCAGCACGCGGGAGCCCTGGGCGTCAGGCAAACTGTCGATCGGTTTGCCAGATGAAGACGAAGGTCAATGCCAATATCAAGGGTCATGACAGCAGCAAGAGACTGTTCATAGTGGCCGCCGCAGCAGCAGCAGTAACAGCAGCAGCGGGCAGCATCAGCAAAGTAGATACAGTGCAGCAACACGTGTACGAGTGGGGCTAATGAATTGAGCAATACTTATGGCCAAGAGGATCAGATTAACAGTATGCATGACGGAATCACGAGCCCTGCGGACAATGTTGTCTTAGCCGATTTCCTGGCAGCAGCAGCCGGGAGCAGCAGTACAAGCAGGAGCAGAAGGGGCAATGGCCGTCGTCGTCGTGGCTGAAGTCGTAGTCGCCCGATCATGGCTGCTGTTGCGCGTGGCCTTCAGAACTACAACTTCCACATCCTGGGATGCTCAATCCTTAGATGCTCGAAGCCCTGATGGCTGATTTCGACGAAAGCCCTTGAAAACCAACAGCCTTAGACTCTGACCCTACATACCCAAAAAACCACAATACTCTCCGCGGCCCTAAACAAAAGAATCCCAAGCCCGAAACCACGAAACCTCAACCTTTTGCTCCTAAGCCCCTATAATCAAATCCGTCGAAGCTTCAACTCCCGGAGAGCCCTTTTGAATCAGATCCGCCATACCCTAAATCTCCATAAATGAAGCCCGAAAAGCCCTGTAACTCCTAAACCCTGAAGCCCTACGCCCCTAAACCCTAGACCCTAAACCTCAAACCCTAAACCCTAAACCTCTTACACGCCTTTTTAAAAGAGCAGAGCCCCAAGAGCCTAACTCCTAAACCCTAAAGCCCTACGCCCTAAACCCCTGAGCCTTACCTCCTAAACCCTAAGCCTTAAACCCTAAAGCCCTAAACCCTAAAGCCCTACGCCCTGAAACGCCTTTTTTTTAAAAGAGACCCCTAAGAGCCCCAACTCCTAAACCCTAAAGCCCTAAACCTCCTAAACCGCCCCTTTTAAAAGAGCCACCTAAGAGCCCCAACTCCTAAACCCTAAAGCCCTAAACCTCCTAAACGCCCCTTTAAAAAAAGAGACCCCCTAAGAGCCCCAACTCCTAAACCCTAAACCTCCTAAACGCCCCTTTTAGAAAAAGAGCCACCTAAGAGCCCCAACTCCTAAACCCTAAGCCTCCTAAACGCCCCTTTAAAAAAAGAGACCCCCTAAGAGCCCCAACTCCTAAACCCTAAACCTCCTTAACCGCCCCTTTAGAAAAAGAGACCCCCTAAGAGCCCCAACTCCTAAACCCTAAAGCCCTAAACCTCCTAAACGCCCCTTTGCCCTAAACCGCCTATTTAAAAGAGCCCTGAAGAGCCTTAAACCCTAAACCCCTAAACCCTAAACCCTAAACTTCCTAAACGCCTAAGAAAGAGCAGAGCCGCTAAACCCTAAAGCCCTAAAGCCCCTAAACGCCCGTTTTAAAAAAAGAGACCCCTTAAGAGCCCCAAGGCGCTCTACGCCCCTAAACCCTAGACCCTAAACCCTAAACCCTAAAGCCCTAAAGCCCTAAACCCCCTAAACCCTTTTAAAAAAAGAGACCCCCTGAGAGCCCTAAGGCCCTAAACCTCCTAAACGCCCCTTTTAAAAGAACCTAAGAGCCCCAAGGCCAGCTGTGGTCGCAGAGAGCGGCCCAGAGGCTGCGACACGAAGAGTCGCCGTTGGAATCCTCGGGGTTTCGTTTTGGGCTTTCTTGTTTAGGGTTTAGGGTTTAAGGTTTAGGGTTTAGGGTTTAATTAAGGTTTCGTTTTGGGCTTTCTCTGTTACTGGGTCCTTGTTGGATAGTTTTGTTTTACATTTTTGCTATAGTATTTTTTTTACACTTTGGTTATAATAAAAGCCCAACGAGGATGAAACACGATCATGTTTAGTATAGCCACAACGGGGAACCTGTTAGATAACTGAATGAAGTCTTTGGTACCGGGTGTGTCGGGCTTTCTTACGGGTTTCGTAAAGAGTTTTTGTTGTTGGGATTGAAAGGTTTGGCAATTTGCAGGGTTTGTAGGGCTTGTGAAGGTAGGGCTTAGGGGGCCTTTATAGGGGTTAGTCAATAGGGCTGCAGGGTTGCTCCTCCTTCTCATAGCGGTGTTCCAGGGGTCGTCAGCATTTCATTCTGTACAGTTGGCATGAATACTTAAATCCTTAACTACCCCAACCGTATCTGACAGCCTGAAAGCTTGAATCAGATGCCCCGAACTTTCAACGGTAGCGGTAAGGGGTACATCCGGACGGACCCAGCGCAAAAACCTAAACCCGAAAGAACCCTATATCTAAGCCCTGCGGGTCATCATGGTAACCCTGAAGGGATTCTTCTAGAAGCCCTCATAGCAACCCCTATAAGAACAACACCTGTTGGACTCTTACAGTAGCCCCGGGTTTCTCGCGTCGTTGATCGCCACCCTGCGTCGGGCGCGAGGACGAGCTTCGTCCAGCGGGTGCACGAAGCCGAAGTGGAGGCCAAGAGAAAGAAGTTGAAGTGTGTTGGGTCAAGGGTGACTTTAGGCATTACGGTTGAGGCTGTTTTGTTGGTTGAGGATATTTAAGTTCAAATTTTAAGAAGTTTCGACTCTGATATCTTGGATTAGGGCTCAAATGTATCTTTTGCTTCTGTTTTAGGTTGCTTAGGTTTCATTTAGAAACGCACGTAGCTGCAGAGAACATCTTCATAATTATGTTAGCAATCATGCACAAGAAATGAAGCATTGCAAGCAAAGAGTGACTAACTAGTGGCAGCTGGGGTTCTGACGAGAACCCTCCGAACAGCAAAATTGAAGTGCAGCAGCAGTTGTGACATTCCACATTCTTGCGCTGCTAGCAGTCACAAAGGCCAGGAGAGAATGCTCAACAGATTCAATCATACTGCAGCAAAGAAGGGAATAATCATAGACCAATGAATATTGACCAGCATAGTTCAACAGAGTTTAGGGTCAATTCTTTGGGATATGAGGTTGAGGTATTTTAAATGCCTGGAATGTTAACCCAGGTGTTCTCAGTGCTGCTGGGCGTTACGTGTCAAAGCATTGCAGTTTCCAGCATGGGCACGGAATTTAGCAGCCCGTAGCAGTTAGAGAGTCTTGGTTCGACTTGTACAGGCCCGGGCGTTGCTGTGGGCTGAACCTTAAAAGGTTGGGTCTGAAGTTTGGGGGTTTGCAAATGGCACACCGGCCATGAGACTTTCAAAGACCTTTCAAGTATAAAAAACCCACGAGTTACTCGCGCTGCTACAAATTCGCTGAATGTACATGGCCCCATGCAGAGCTGGCGCACCCACACATTGTTGCGCATCGAGTCTTTCCTCGACCAATCCTGCCTGTGAGGCACCCAGATGCTATGAGGTGTAGAGCAAAACCGTATATATTTCGGACCGAACATCCCCCCCAAGCCCTTAATTTAGAGCCCCAGCCCTGCCCTTCTAGCACTTTGTCGCTCCCCAATCCCTGCCTCCTTCGAAGCCCCGCTCCCAAAACCACGTGACGCAGGCGAAGTCCAAAGAGGCCTCACTAAGATTCAAGGAGCTCCAGGCAGGCCTGCCAGAGATTGGCAGTAGTACCTATAGTCTCCATTGTAGTTCCTTTTTTCGGTTTAACCAATTCTATATTAAGGATCCGGAAACGTAACCCCAAAAAGGAACCACAATGGAGACTCTAGGTACCTAGTGTTATTATTTGCGATCCTTATAGTTGATTCTGTTAGTAGCAATCGAAGTAGCTGGAGGAGTAGCAAAGACTTCTGGTCGCAGTCGTAGTAACAGTGGGCGCAGAGGCAGCAGCAGCACTACTTCGACTGAACACACCTACTCCGTTGCTTTGGTCGTCATGAGCCTTCCACTATTGGCATGGGGGCTTTCGCTTAGCAATTCATGCTCTTCGTTTTTGGATGTGGGCTTTGGGAACCGTCCATTCATCAAATTTAGGGTTTTTGTGCTTCCTGCATGGCTCTGAAACTCCACGTTTGAGTTTCTTATCGACAGCGGTCACTTCACTTCCATGTTCCACTTGTCTCAGCGACAAAGCCCCTAAGCTTCAAAAGCCACGCCCTGAACTCCAAGCCAAGCCCTATAGACCCTACCCATAGGCCCCTAAGTAGTTCCTTTTTTGGGACTACCTTATAGGATTCTAAATATAAACCATCAAAAGGAACTGCTTAGGGGCCTATAGGTCCCAAGCCCCGAACCCTAAAACCCAAAGCCAGGTGCTCTCCAAGGAGAACGCGGCCGCCTGGCCGGCAATTGACCGATGCAAGATTGAGGATCCAAGGGTTTACAGGGTTTTGAAATATTGGTGTGTAGGGGTCTAGGGGTTTAGGGTTTAGAGAATCAGGGCTTAGGGGTCAGGGGTTAGGGATTTACCGTCCAGGGTTTAGGGGCTCATGTTCTGCGAAATACCATGAAACACAAGCTGGCTGTGAACACAAACAACAAAGCCTCCGAATGTCAAAGCCGGGTGTACAAGACGCATCGTCATGAATCCGGCCATAAAATTCTTCCTCTGGTATGGAAAAACCCCCAAACTCAAAAATCACTAAACGCTACACCCAAGCCGTTCCTACCTCATCGCGTTTCACCTTTTCGCCTCAGACCAGAATCCGCGATAAGCTTACACCAGGGCAACGGGGAAGCCAAGGAGTTCTGCACGGAGAGCGTTGCGGCGTCGACCGTCAAAGTGTGCCAATCCGAGGACATGGCCAGGCAGGAACTTAGGACTTGTAGGGCATGGGCAAAGAGAGTGGTGCTGTTTTAGGTGCTCTGCACTCCTTGCTTATGAAGCATACACACATCGACCTGGCTAATTTCTGGTCGGTCCCGCACGGTTGAAGCCGCGCTTCAATAAGCTTCATTGCGTGATCCGTTTGGCATTCTCGGCTCCGGATTGTCACGAACACATGAGCGAGCCATGGCTTCCTAGTCGCCAGGTTTTAGGACCTCCTAAGCCCAGAAGTCTTAGATCTGCAAGCCAATGTCGTCTTGAGCGCCACACAGTCCTGATCTAAGGAACAATGTAGATGCATGTAAATTATGGAAAGTACAGTGAATTCTCGCCTAGAGCAACTTTCCAAGACTCGAAGATGGACTGAATTCTGATCCAAGCCTGAACCCGCAACAGACCCTGAACTTAAAGGAGAGTCAAAATAGCATCCCGGAAAGCGAATCCATGGAAACTCTTTGTGCTGGATGCCTTGCTGGTCTTTTGACCGGTGCATTGGGGACCGCGGCATACCGAGACAGACGCGGCCACGTTGCAGCACGAATTGTCAAGCCGGAGTGGGCAACCTTTTTAGGGTTTAGGGTTTTGGGGTTTAGGGCTTTAAGGTTTAGGGTTTTAGGGTGTAGGGTTTTTAGGGTTTTTATACTGCTTTGCACGAGCACAGACGTCGTAGGAAGAAGAGCCAGGATGCTCCCGAGTTCCCGATTTGAAGCGCCTGCTTTGCAGGAACCCAGAGACTCCAAAGCCCCTTAGTTAAGGAATATACCTTGCACCTTAAACTATAGTAGGATCCCTAATATGATTTAAGGTATATTCCTTAATTAAGGGGCTTTGGAGTCTCTGGGAACAAGAAGCAGTCAACTCATCGGGACTCTCAGGAGTCAGGAGAATCCCCTAGTTTTTCAAGTACGAAACGACCTCTGCCTGACTGAACTTCGCGAGACTCCATTCAGAAACCCTTTGAAAATACCCAGCAGGGCAAGATTTGGACCTCCGAGCCTGTGTTACCTCTGTGGGGCCAAGATTGGGGAAAACACCACGCGACAGTTTAGGGTGAAGTCCGGTGGAACACTAAGCTGCAAGACTCTTAAGAACGCCAAAATCATCAACCAGCCCTGCCCGAAACCCGAAACCCCAACCCCGACACCCCTCCCAAAAGGGTTTAGGGTCTGGGGCCCTAAACCCTAAACCCTAAACCGTTTTAAAGTATAGGGCTTAGGGTCTAGGGAGCCTCTACCTTTCGAGGCTACGTCCTTCCGGCTGTCGGCCGTACGAAGCGTCATTCGCTCCTCGTGAAAGGCACCGGGCGCCACCATCCTTCAAATCAGGGTTGTCAAAGGCCTTTTGGGTTGGGGCCAGAGTCTTATAGGGTTTAGGGTTTCGGGGTTTACGGGTTTAGGGGTTTAGGGTTTAGGGGTTTAGGGGTTTAGGGTTTAGGGGTTTAGGGTTTAGGGTTTTGCATGGTCTCCAATGTTGCTAGTATACTGTTCTTATGGAGGCATGGGCAAACTAGCGGCTGCACGTTTTAGGGCTTGGGGTGTAAAGGCTTTTGCATATTCTGACGTGGCGGAGCTGCTTGGGCAGTTAGATCTGTGTGAAGCCGGAAAGACGTCAAGACGCAAATCCCGCATCTGGATTGCGTAGTTACAAAGGTTGTGATAGATAGGGATCCAAGATTAAAGGGGTCTTTCAAGGAATAGCCAGCCCTTTTTGAGGCATCCGTTCTTTCAAAGCCACAATCTTTTCTCAATGTGATGCATTATGGCTGTTGTGCGCGGAGGCGAGCACAGTTCACCCAAAAGGGTCCTCAACGCAGAACATTTCTCATGTGACAGCTCTTCTAATTCAACCTCCACGTTACTCTGAGACATTCTTCGACTCTTAAACGTGCTTGGGGATAGCTAGATAGATATATAGGTAGGTAGGTAGGTAGGTAGGTAGGTAGGTAGGTAGGTAGGTAGGTAGGTAGGTAGGTAGAGAGAGAGAGAGAGAGATATATATATATGATACAGTTTCTGTAGTACAATGTTAGAAATTTTAGCAACGAATAGGTGCTCGCAAGCGAGAATTTTATTAGCCCGCGCGAGGACACGTTGGCCTGCCGCCCTTGGCGCTGGACGTCCTCGTGGCGGCTCCCCCAAAGAGGCACTCGGATCGCCTCGACACGGTTCTGTGTGCGATGTTTATACAAGTAGTAACCAAGTACTAAGTAGTAACTAAGTACTAAGTAGTAATGACGAGGTAGAGCTAATTGAATCTTTGTATTCTCCATTCTCAAGCCAACTAATTGACTAGTTGTGCCGTCGTCTACGATTCTGTTCTTGGCATGCTGGGACTGCTAGGAGAAAGCAGCTGCAACCCCTAATCTCCGTAACCCCTAAACCCTAAACCCTAAACCCTGAGCCCTAACCCTAAAGCAAACCGCTCTTCTGTTCCCTCCTCCGCAGGGCACCAGGGCCAGAGGAGGAGCCGCTGGTGTCTCGACCACCGCTAAGAGTTGGAAGGGGCGAGGGTTTAGGGCTTTTGGGGCTTTTGGGTTTAGGGTTTTGGGTTTGGGGTTTAGTAAGGGCTGTTGGGGGTCCCTGATTTTGAGGGGCCGGAGGTTTTAGCAGGATCTTATTATCCTAAAGCTAAAGCGCCTTTAGCTGCCGAGATTCAGGCGAGTGCAGTAGAGCGAGAAGAAAGGCGACGTCGATCTCGAGCGATTCCAAAGTCTCAGACAAACCCACCTCACATGTAGAGTTTTGGGTCCTTGAAGGAACCCTAAATTTGCTTCCATGTGCTTCCCGTCTCGTCTGAGGTCTTCTACGTTTTAGACCCACAACCTCTCCTCTTCGGCGCAGCTGCGCTCTTCGCCTTTGGACAGGCTCGGGATGCACCACAGGGTTCTGAATAAGTCGTACTAGTAGCCCCTGATAGTCTCCCTTCCTAGGTAGTATTAGGGAGACCCCTTAAAAGGGGACCCTTCTTAACCCTGCTTATGGCTCTCTCAAAAGCGGCCTCACTGAGAGGGTCTATATCCCCAAGGTCCCCCTAACCCTACCTCCTATCCCTTATAAAGCTGCAATGTCTCCCAAAGCCTTATTCAGCAAATTGCAAGCCCCTGATGTTCGTCAAATCCCGTCGTTTTGTTTCGCCGCCCTCTGGCACTTCATCTGCTGGCTTCGAGCACGCGTGCTCTTCAGGTTTTAAAACCATCCGCGCTGGGAATGTCGTCGTCGCCGAGGGGTTTGATCCATGTGTGCACTTCCAACCAGACTCCCGGAGTTTTCGCGGCTTGGGGTATGGCAGATCCAGAAGCTGCTTTTGTAGAACTCCCTGCTGTCCTCGGGATGATTGTCTTTTTTCGCCTGCCTGCTTTGCCGACGCGGGTTTGAGACGCTTGGTGTGTTGCCGTGTGAGCTGCTTTCGGGGAGTCATTTCGGCATCTGGGTCGTTTGGGGGAGTTCATGAATGTGCGGACAAGTAGGATTTCATAGTAGTTCGGTTCAATGTGATTGACAAATAAACATGTAACACACATGGTGATAGATGGCACATTCACAAACAGAGTGTTGATCCAAGCCACTGATCCAACTATTGTCGCATATCTGTTCGATTCGTGTGGCTCATGCTCTTCTCTCAGAGCAGTTACACGTCCTCTGTACTTTGCAGGCCTCGTATTTCGCGAACTCCGAAGCTTGCCCGGAAGCGGCTTTCAGGCGCGAACGTAGTTGTATGTGTCATGTAGGAAGGGTTTTGTGCAGCTTAGACAGCGTGTATGCGGCCTGCGGAAGTCGCAGTTAGCTAAGCAAGCGAAAGTAGTGGCAGTGGTTGCAAGCATGTTATTTTGGACAGCAGGTGTTCAACTATGAGTTTTAACTGTTTCAACAACGGAGAAACTACAGTTGTTGCAACCTAGAACAGAAGCCTTTTCCTGCTATGTAGGTTCTTTTCTGGAACTTAGGTGAAGCTGGTGAGGTTGGATAGCCGAACTCGTACTTGTTTTTGTGCAACAAGGCTGTGCATACTGTGACCTGGTGATAGACCTCTGTTCCGTGACACAGCGTCAAGCCTCCGAGCAATTCAAGCGCCGCCTTTCTGGACATGCGAAGCATGTCTCACTGTGCTACCACGTAGACGAAGTGGGGACTTCGTACATCGAGCTTGACAGTGTTCGCACGCTTGGATTGGATGCACTCCACGCTCCTTTCCCAACTGTTGTGCCGAACATTCATTGTTTGCCTGTTATGGCTGGATACACCGACTGCAAGTGTCGAGGTCTCTGCAAAACAACTGTCGCCTGCCCCAGTTTGAGGTAGCGCCGTGTCCTGAAAGTCGTCTGTCTCTCCAAGAAGCAGGGGCATGTCCCGAGGCGGATGTACGTGGTGGGCGTCGGCCATGCAAGTGAGGACTTCTGCTTGTCCGACACCGGCTTCGATGCTCAGGCGCATGAAGGGCCCCAGGTCCTGAATCGAGTGCGGCGGACTCCTTGCAGTTTCTGAGTTGGCAAACCCAGCGAAATCGGGGGCCCAAGTACTTATCTGCAGCCCCCAATTGTTCCAGATTGTTCGAGGGCGTTCTGATGTTGCCGACCCCAGGGACGGGCCAACCCTGAACCGAAAGCTACGACTTGGTTGAGTCTACGTGTCACTTGGCCGTCAACATCGCTTTGCTTCTTATACTCTTGGCAGGCCCTGCGTCAGCTTCGCCGCAGAGACTTTCCACCACGTATCTTGGAGCAGATCTCTGACAAAAAAATCGAAGATCGGCGTTAGCTTCATGAACTGTGTGGCGTACCTACGGTGAATGCGTAACCGGAGATAGCCGGCGTCGATGGCGCAACTTCAGCCTTCCTCGCGCCTGGCACCGGCTTGCAAAGAGCTTGTAGCAAGGAAACTTCGGCCGGAACCCGCGAGAACCCTGCAGTCCCGAAACCCCCTCGGATTTCTAAAGTACTAGAGAATCCAAGAGCAGGCAATCATGCCTCCATTCTCCCGGGCCGTGGACCCAATGCCCACGCCCATCGTTTCGTCGAGGCTCGGAAGCCTCAGAAACCGGTCATTTCTCGGCGTTTGTCCATTCTGGCTGTTGTCTCTCGTCCTCCCTCTCCCTCCCTCTCTGTCTCTCTCTCTCTCGTCTCTTTCTCTCTCTCTCTCTCTCTCTCTCTCTCTCTCTCTCTCTCTCTCTCTGTCTCTCTCTCTCGCTCTCTCTCTCGCTCTCGCTCGCTCTCTGTGTGTCGACCGCCAGCATGATTCACTGAAAACTGCAGGCCAAAAGCGCAGCCAGCATAGCATTCGCCCCTGGGTGAACAGCCAGAACGGCGTGCAGACTAGAGCAAGCAGCCAATGTGGTGGAGTTCTTCTCCATGCAGCCAAAATGCAGCACGCAGGCCTTGGTCGACGAGGTACTGCCCCACGTGGAGTGCCTGGGCCTTATAGCTTAGAGCTCATATAGCTACAACACCCTGCAGCCAAACTCTGTCCGTTGTCAGGCCTATGTGTATATGGTATAATATCTCCCTAAACCCTAAACTCTGTACCGTACCGTAGCTGGCGTGAGGAAGAATCTGCTGGGATTGTCCCAAACGCCGCGGCGATGTTTGCTGGGCGCAAGAATCCTGGCCGCTGTTCGATAGGCTGTCTGTAAGCTCTAGATCTAACACTCAGCAAGTTCATGTTCAAGGGGTGTCGCCGTACTACCGTGTAGTTCTTCAGCTCGGAGAGTTCTTTTTTATAAAACTGGGTTTGAATGGAGCCATGCTCCTGACATAGTACGTATGTGGGTGCAGACGTACCTTGTCGAGTTCACTGTAATCTGCTACTGCATGGAACAGAAAGGCTCGTTTTCCTCGGTCCTTACCGAGTAACGGCAGTAGGAATGGCCGAGCTCGGCACAACTCGGCGCTGAGGCTACAGTGCTGTGGTTGCGCTTCAGACGATGCTGCTGAGGCGCAGTATAGTTTGTACCTTAGAATGTCTAGTTGCAGAGAAAGGCAATGCAAGAGGTACCTTTTACTTGGAAGTTACTTGGGTGGCTGGACGGTTCATGTACTCATGAATGTACCTATAGGTCGGAAAAATTTCCGTATATCGTTCCCATATCGTCAGTTTATAACCGTAGTATATAAGATACCCCCCAAACCCTAAACCCTAAACCCCTAAACCCTAAACTCCAATCATTAAGGGTCAGGTCTTATCGTTCTTTTCGTCTCCCAACGCCCTGCCAGACCTGGGGCCTTCACTTCCCTGGTGCTGGGCAGCCCCTCAGCGGCTGGTCCGGGCTGTTCTGTGGGTTCAGGGTTTAGGGTTCAGGGTTTAGGACTTTTAGGGTTTAGGGTTCAGGG
>CAJNJA010000448.1:0-46086 GCA_905231915.1 Symbiodinium necroappetens | reverse complement strand
GTAGTGGTAGTAGTGGTAGTAGTGGTAGTAGTGGTAGAAGTGGTAGTAGTGGTAGTAGTAGTAGTAGTAGTAGTAGTAGTAGTAGTAGTGCAAGTAGTGTTCGTGGTAGTGGTGGTGTTCGCGGTAATGCTCGTGGTGGTGGTAGCGGAGTGTAGTGGTTGCCAAGATGATAACGGCAGTAACCACAAGAGCATCTCTGTCTATCAGTAGCAATGGCAAAATGAGGCTCAGTGGCAGAAGAACAGTAAACCGTAGTAGGAGCCAGCCATTTGAGAGGTATCGGGGTCACCCATAAAGGCACCCCAAGTTCCGGGTTTGCAAACCCTGCTGCGAAGGCAAGTTGGCAAGACCGAAGGCCTCGAAGGGCCCGTAGCTGTAGCTGCATTCGCAGCCTTTCCTCACCAGCCATGCCGTCCTCTGATGACAGCTTTTTTTCTGCTGTCTCTGAGGGACGGCTCCTTGCTGTTTAATTCAGCAACTTCGGGGACACACTGACAATCTCGACCTTCGAGGTCACAGTGCCGTTGCTAAGCGGTCGTATGCTCTCGCTGACTACGGAGCTGTCAGACTGTTGGGACTTGGGCTGCCTAGAAGCGGAGCCCAGAAGGGGCCTCCAAGCCAGAAGGTTCCTTGCAAATCTCCCTTGCGGATGCAGTAGAAGGTCTATGTAAGCGACTCCTCATGGGAGGTTGCCGTTTTAGGGTGGTAACTTGCCCACCCTCTAAATCGAAATTTCGGCAAGTTGTTGCCGCTCGCCTTTCCGCATCAGACTTCGGACACGTAAGAAGTGCGCAGGCGCAAAGCTGGAGAAGGCAGGCAATCTTGCGTGTTCGCCACGAGCGTAAGACAAGAACAATCTTAAGCGTGCTGGCGAAGCCTTCAATCTGATTCGATGTCACCTAAAAGCTGTGCTGAAAGACTGGTTGCAACCAGGTTGCTTTCGCGGCATGGGTCCCTGAAAGACAGTGTATTCGGACAGCTAGTGAACTAATGCAAACTCTGACCGATCCGTGTGCAACCTCGCTCCGCCCGACCCAACAACTCGGCAAGCAGAACCATAACATCTTGAGCTCGCATGGCAAACTTTTCAGTTGGGCTCGTGCGGCCATGGTATGGCCACAATGTGAGCTTCTCTTCCCACAAACTGTTAGGCCAAGCAACTGGCCGGCCATGTTACATTCTCATTCATTAATTTAAAATGCTGACCTGTAGCAACAGCAGCAAAGTTGCACATGCTATCCATCACGGGCGAAGGGATCTCAAACAAGCCTTCTCGCCAACAGGTTGGATCCAGTTCGTACCATTCTGGATCATGCTGTAGAACCTTTCACGAAACAGCACGCGACTGCGAGAACTGCACGTAGCATGGTGTAGCGTAGGGGCAAAGAGTGAATAGCCATAGCCCAAGAGGAGCAAAAAATGAACCAGGATGCATGCCACTTGTCAAAAATCATGAGCTTCATGAGACGACCTGTCACTTCCGAGGCTATCCTACACTCTAGACCCCGACAAAAAAATCTGCGGGGCACTGGCTGCACTGCTGTGGTGTCCAGGGCGATCGAAGGAGGCCAGCGAAACTTCCTTTGTTTGTGCTGCGGAGCGGCGGTGGAATAGGCTGATCAGTTTTTGGCTTGCGGAGTTCCCATAATACCAATATAATATATGGCACTGCTGCGAGTACCTATGCTAGCAGCAGCATTACGGCCCCGAACATAATAGCGACGATGATGATGCCGGCTACATAGCGAAACAAAAATATCTAGTTGTGCAATGACTGGCAACAAGAATCGCCATCAACTGTACACGTACATTGCACCCCTGCTTCTTCTGAAATTACAGCTTCATCGGCTCGCTACTGCCATCGTCACCTTGTCTCCACTGCTTTCAACACCATCAACAGGGCCACTTAGTCACTGGGTCTTCTTTTTTAAAAGACATGTCGTTGTTCGTTGCCCTGCCAAGTGCGACTATGATGGGGCAAATGAGTACTGCTTTTACATCGTTGACGACTTACTACTAACAGTAGAATCCTTCTGCACGGTGCTAACAACTGTTTTCGCGACAGCATCTCAGCATCTATCCTCCAGTGGCAGCGCATCAGTATAGCCAGTAGAGCAGTAACACCAGCACGAACAACAGCAGTAATTTCGGGAGAAGGGAGGAGCAGGAAGAGATGCAGAAGTGGGTGCTGCTGGTGCTGATGTCGGTATACGTCAATAGCTGCAGCCGGCGCAGCTGCGGCTAGCAGTGCAAGTCGGAAGAACTCCAAGACGCATAGACAAGTTCATGGCGAAAATTGTCGTTAGGGGAAACGATTTAGATCTGTTAAGGTTATCTTTGTTCGTTGCGTCATTGCTACCGCCGCTGCTTCTTGTTTTTCGCATTGTGGGGTCGGAGCCCATCTTGCCTCTTCAACGCGGCGGTACAGGCCTTGAGGCTTCCCAGGGCACTGAAGGGTTTTCTGCTCACAGAGTCAAACGCTGCATTCTGGTCAAGGTGCGCCTAGAGTCATCCCAGAAGGGGTACTGCCAGTTGTACATGTCTGCACGGTCCTGTCCCCAAAAGCGCAGAACTTGGGGGTTGTTTATTGCTTCTTCATGCTAATGCCTCCATAAAGAAAGAGGGGGATCTACTCAACCGAAGCTGCGAAATTCGACAGAATCTGCGAAGCTTCTAGCGGCCCTAGCGCCCCTCTCGTGTCACAGGGCTTCTCGTGTCAGGCCTGGCACAGGTGTCAGTGTCAGACGTAAAACCTGGTCCCCCGATACTCCAGGCCCGATCTATGACAAGTGCCGTTCACACACACACACAACAAACGCCACACAGAGCACACACCTCGAACATTCGCCGACAAGCTAGGCAGTTGGCTCAATCCATGGTCCAAGCAAGAGTGAACACAGGGAAGAGGTGGCACTGAAACTTCCGCAATCCTCGGGAACAGGGTCAGGCCATGGCCCTAAACTCCAAACCGGCGAAACCCGACACTATACAACCTGCACAGAAGCAAATGCCAAAGGCCTAAGCAGCATTAAAGGTCAAAGCCTCAACACCCCGAACTTCCACTTGTCACGGAATGCCATCATCTGTGACTCCGTCCTTGATCAGCTGCAGCCCAATGTTTTGTCTGGGCACCTCAGGGCTCGCTTTATAGGTGCGCCTTCTCCAAGTCGAACAAGCCAAGCGAGGCAGTTTAGGTCAGGGTCGGAGGTTTCACAACACGAACTCTGCCTTAAGGGCCATGGGCCTCTGAGACCTCAAAGTTCAGGGCTTTTGGTGGCTGCTGGTTCCAGAACCTCTGGAAGCTTCAGCGTTTAGGCGGCATAGGGGCTAGCGGATACGGGCTGGAGGGACCACCGTGGTATGCACACACGGTTACGGCCAGCCGGAATTAGTTTGCCCCGTTTAACAGGAAGTCCGGTGCTGCTGGGCATAACGAATCATCTAGTCTAGAACTCGGATCCCTGCTGCAGACACTCGCAGATTTCTTGGACTAAGCCCAGCCTCCCAAAGGTTGCCGTGCAGCCGCACAGGCGGGTCACGGCCAGTTCCTGGGAATCTGACAGCCCCAGGATTGTTGCGACAACCTCGGGGTTGAGGGCAAATATGTTCAACACCCCGGACGCTGAAACCGGTGCTAAGGCCTGCGGGGCCAAGATAGATGGCCTGACCAATCCCTCAGTTGGAACCGAAGATCAAGGCTCCACTTGGATGCGGGCCCTCGCGCTGAGGAAGCTCTGAAACGAAAGCGGGCGGGTAAGCAATCCAGATTCCTTAAGGGACTCCAAGACGGGGGCAAAGACCCCAAACCCCAACTCGCTTGGAAAGAAAAGGCCTGGGAATCCATGGCCGTATCTGATGGCCCAGCACAAGGAATGTGTAGCTGGCAGCTAAGATGCTCGTCTTTCGCTCTTTCTTCTCCGCTTTGTCTTTCTTCTCCTGCTCCAGGGCGCTATGGCTATAGCTGAGGTACTTGCAGAAACTGCCTGGCACTGGTGTTTGCCAGCGTGTTCTTCAGTCAGGCAGGTGCGGCAGAAGGTATAAGTCTAGCAACTACGACACGACTCAGGATGCGAAAGTACGATGAAAAACACTTAAGGATCTCAGGCCGCCTTCTTCTCCTTCTTGCCCGGCTTGTCCAAAAAGTCCTGAGTTGTGTTCGGTGGAAGTCCGAACAGCAGCGGCTGGGAGATTATGCGCTTGTTGGACACAGCAAGTAGCTTTACCGACTCTTGGATGGACCAAGGCTGCACAGACAAGGTAGATCCACTGCTGCGCTCCGCAGGCGTGAATGTTCCCGAATGAAAGGCTCACGACCCAAAACCCAGTCGCTGCCAAATATCCTGCGGTCGCATCCAGGAATCGCCAAAATCCTGCCGAGCACCATGCCGAATGGAATGTGGGCCAAAGCCGATGATAGAACCTCCAGAGCCCAAGCAGAGTTCACATGCCTGTTAATGACCTCAGTCGGACCCGGAAAACACTCATGCCAGGAGAGGTCGGCCCAGCGCACGCGGCTCAACTCGCACCTCATGCCCTGCAAAGAACCAGGGCTGAACAAACATAGAGCTTAATACGAAGAAGCTGGATCATGATGGTCACCAGTTTCTAACGCCAAAAGCTCCCGCATCTCCTGCTTCTGTCTCTTCAAGGGCTCCCGGCCGTCCATTGCCTGTCTCAGGTTCGATATTTGTGGTGTGGTGCTGCTTGGAAACAGGGCTTGGTAGAGTTTGAAGCGTCGCCTTAGTAATGCCTTGAGAAGTCGAAGCTGCAGAGGTCAATTGCGCTACGCGGAGGGGCTAAGGATGCACAAGCTGGGATGAGTTAGGTTCGGTCTGGCGCCGAGTGTGGCACGTCTCCCCACGCCCAGCCGTATCTGCAGAGTCTTTGTGACTAAGTACAGTTGGCCTGGCTTGGGCTGTGTGCATGGGACCACTCGGGTTGCAGGTTGTCTGACTGGCTTTGGTGTTTGGGCTTGGGACTCAAGGGGCCGCTGGCTCTAGACTCGAGAGTCTCAGGCATTCGGCTGCGGCTCGGTCCTTTGACTCTCCAAACCCGTGCCTGCCATGACCCGTCCAGGCTCATCTCCTCAGGTCTGGAGTCGACTTGGATCTGTGAGGCCTCAAGTTTGTGGGGTTCATCGTCTCTCTCAAAGTGTGGAAGTCGGGTAGAGCCATGTTTGACGGTGTTCTGATCTTCGGCCTGTTTGCAATTCCGAATATCAATAGGATACACGCGCGCAGCAGCCAACAGCTCGTGCCAAGCATCACAAAAATCTAAAAGATTCATGGATGCACAGCTTAGTGCGACAAAACAGAACTAGGAAATCATGAAGACCATTTACTCCTGCAGCTTAGCGGCCCGACCGCGCTTGTTCTGCAGTTGTCCGTCCCAGTCGTTCCATCGCTGGTTGTTCCACGAGTCGCCCTGCGGGCTCTGGGCCTGCAAGAGCTTGCTTTTCCCCTACAAACACTACAAGCCAGACGAGGTTGGGGTTATGGTTTCAGCTATGGCATGTCAAATTATACACCGTGACATCTTTCATTGTGGTACCGTATCTTACTGGGCTCTCGCTGGGCGCGGCAATCACCTCGCTATAGAACTTTCACAGGTCTCCAGGCCGACGAGCCTGGCCCCAGTCACCTCAGCTGACAATAAGATTCGGGTTAGAACGTGACATTCTGGGGCATGAGTCTTCAAGCAAGTATCTTCTCTGTGCTCATGGTACCAAACATTCATTGCCATCAATATAAAAATGTGGACGGATGAAAGTTGGAGTAGGAGATCCAATTTTTGGAGTGCACTTTATCATCGAAGCATGCTCGCTAACAAAATACTACTAGTCGCAGGAACTTGAGGAGCAATATCAGTGTGCGGGATGACGCGCGCAATCAGGAAGATACTCAACTGGCCCCATAAACGTGGCCAGAATTCGAAGCTGCCGAAGCTTTCAATTTAAGGCACCAGTCTAGGACCAAGACCAAGGCTTTCAATGAACCTGCACGGCAGCCTCGAAGATCCAAAGACAAATTGCAAACACCATAGGTGGAGCATCTCGAGCCTTGAAGCTTATTTTTGAAGCCCCATCCAACAAGCTTGGCTCAAGCTCGGGCCAGGCAGCCTGCAGCTGGCGCTGCCTCCTGGGGAAAGGCCTGTGGAAGTGGCAGGGAACTTCTGCCATCAGCAGGTAGGGTCACAGGGCCGTGCGGCTTAGGGACAACATGCCCAAAGCGTGAGCACGCTTACAACATGAGTGAGCTGACAACTGTCAAAGCAATGAATGCAAGTTATTATGTAGGAGAAAGCCATTGCTTCTATAACACTGAATCAAACAGTGGATACTTGCTCCTGGACAGTCAAGATTGTCAAAACAACGGTTCCTCACCCTCGTGCCCAATGTCGGAACATGTTCCAAGCAAGCTGGCTTGAGCTAGGTGTCATGATTTCGGAGGTGGCTTTGGTTAGACAGTCTCTGAGCAAAGATCGGTAGGAAGCAATTGCCCTGTGGTTCGAGAAGATGCCGCACAGGACTTGAGGCCTTGTGCAAACTTCAGTATAGGGGCTTTGCCGACAGTGTCATCGTAGATTGCACATCAGGCTAACTTTCAAAATCTGAGAAGCTACTGCTGCGGCAAAGAGGGTCTGATGCAACCGCAACTTTCGACTCTTGCCGTCCGAGACTCATCACCCGCTTGCCACGACTTGGACCTGAACGAATGGTTCCACAGCACACTCACTTAAATTTGCCTGGGATTGCGGACCGTGTCAGAACATGTGTGTCAAGCACCCGGGTTTAGTTTGCAGTGCTAGCTGCGAGGGATTGCATCGTGATGTGTGTGGCGAACGTGCGCGCTGTAATTAACGTCAACATGCTGAGGCGTTACCAAGATGAACCAGCCTGGGCATCGAGTTCCACCATTCCTCCTGGTTGTTGCTCCTTGGTATGCGAGAAACTCAATGTAGGTGCAATCGACAGGTCGATGTCTGGTTCAGCAGGCTAAAGGCGAAGCTGTTCTTCTTCAAGGCCTGTCATATGTTCCCTTATCGTCGTCGTCAAAGCTGGACCGAAGCAGGAACAAGCACCGCCACTACCACCGCCACCGCCACGGCAACAGTAGCAGTAGCAGCAGCTGCAGCCACTGCTCGTCCGACGACGACGATGACGCCTCCTCTCCCTGCCTACAATTTCAATCCCCGGCGTGCTGTGACGATCAGAGAGAAAGGCCAGCGCAGAATGCAGCGCCAAACCCCTTGAGCTGCTATCCCATGTGACCATAACGACACTCGGGCTTTCGTTGTGCTTGCTGCTGTTGCGGCATGCAGGGACAGGAGGTCATTTGCTGAGTGGCCGAGGAGGGTTTCTGCACGGCCGATATCAATATTCGACACTCTAGGTGCTCCGCGCCCTCAACCCTGCAAGACACAAGTTCCCAGCAATTCGCCCACACTTTTTGCGGACTGCGATCGACGTCTGCGGAGAGCTGTGCAGCTGCCCACAAATCCTAGGTCTAGGCCTCAATAACAACTGCTTTGGTTGCGCTTAAGATTGCACAAAGTGGAGAAAAGGCGCAAGGATGTAGAGCTGTCCAAGCCTGCTCTACAGAAACAATGCAACCGGAGGATTTGTGGCCATTCTTTGGCGAGGCTTCCTTTATCGCTGCAGCACGAGGTCGCTGTTGCAATGCTCACCTTCATCCCAGCATAATCATCATACAATAGTAAGTAGCAACTATGTAAGCGATTTAACTTCCAGTGACCCCGTGTTGCGCGAGCAGCCGCCAAACAGGACTGAGCATGCGCCTGATGCAACCTCAATCAAAGGCGCTCACGGTAAGTGCACGCGTCCGGAAGTCCCATCAAACTTATCAGCGGTACTGTTGGCACGATCCAAATGTATATACATGTGTAAATGACATGCACAAGTACATAAAATTACATAAATAAGCAAACACCGTCTGGTTTCTAGCTATGTACACCTGCGCGGATACCGAACAAACGATCTGCTTATGTCTGTGCAAAGTGTTCGTGTGTTTTCTGCTGTCACGTCATGAGCTTCAAGCTGCTAGGACTGCTTTTTAAAGCCCAAGCAAATGGCTGTAGCCATACCAAAACTTCACACTCGCGACGCACTCAAGGATAAGGACTCTCGCTCAGCGAAGGGAGTGGCTGGTGCGGGCATCACATTAAAGTGACTCGCCCGTCTCGAACTTCGCAATTTAAAGCAATCTAGAAGCCGGGAGCGAAGCACAGAGCCCCTACTAAGGGGGCTTCTACTAGTTCTTGCACTCGTTACTCTTGCTAAAGCCGTCCTGTAGCATCATTCACAAGTTCTCTGGGACAGGAAGTGCGAGTCATGTCCCACATCAACGGCCACAGCGGTCTCGTAGTATTGTGATGTTCCGTGGGACAGGAAATGTGAGTCATGTCCCGCATCAACGGTCCCATTTCGATGCCGCGCTCAACGGGTCTTCGCAAAACGGGTGATGACGTGATACCTTCGCGGGGGTCCGGACTTTGTAGGCCACGCTGCGACGGGTTTGGGAAGTGGCTGTGGCTGTTCTTTGACCTCTTTGGGTTTGAGGGCGTAAGATTCTCATCGTAACAACTGGAGCTGAAACAGCTGCCAGTCGCGACTGTTCCGTTGGTTGCTCTTCGGCCCATCTGTTGCCTACCACCAGGAAAAGTTGGGACCATAGCAGAAATGCGGTGTTCTTCTGTCTAGAGGATATCTGATAACACTATCTTTGTACTTTTTCAACCGAAACGCTGTTGACCTTCTAGGGCGGGTTGAACACACCATCTTGACATGACACGAAACACAAAGCTCCAAACTCGGAACATGACACCCACACCCTCGATTGAGCTCGTACCGCAAGTCGCTTCGCCGAAAAGCACACGCCCTGATTTTGCAGCTCATGCACCAGCCAACAAACATCACGCCAAGTAATGTGAAAGTTATTCTCAAGGCTTCGACACACCTACAACCCCTCAGCCCTGAAGCCCCAAACCGGATCTTCCACCGTGCCACCAGGGTGTTTTTGAGCGGGGTCGAGATTCCGCCCGGAGACTGGTCCTGACGAGGTCGTCGCCTGGAAGGACGCATTCCTTCTCGCGTGGCTTTCCAATACTGTTATGGCTTCTAGTCAAGACTTAGTGTTGATGTATGGACAGGGTAAACTTAGTATGGACATAAGTCTAGCATGCATATTTGTGTTGCATGTGTTTGTATATACATGTATGAGCAGGTAGAAGACATGCATGCATTCCTGCAAATCTATCTGAAACCAAATTTCGGGATACCCTCAAGACTCCATGCCATTAGGGCAAGGTTTCGGAATGTTGGCCTATATTTGCATGTGTCAAACATCCACCAACAGACCCAGCCCACTCTGCTCCATCAGTCTCAAGGTCGACCACTCCAACATCAAGGTCCTGAAATCGAAGACTCAAGCTGAATCCGACGTGCAGAAACCCAAAACCTCCCGACGAACGATCGGTGTGTGACCCAAACTGCCTGGCAGATTCAAGCCGCAGGCACGGCCGAAGGCCAGCACTGCATTCCTCGGATGTGGCGACGGGACAAGGGGACCGAAGCAATTTCCGTAAAAAAACACCTTCGGATCCTTGTTTGTGTTCGAATAATTCTCACTGCCGAAAGTTGCGCTTGCGTCACAGAGTCGGGTGCTTCAAGTCTGAAAATTCGAGGCGCCGAAACCTTTCGAGCTGAGCTTTCAGTGCCCAAAAGCCCTATACCCTAAGCAAACCCGCGACTTCTAAGGCTATACTGGCTACACTCACCCGGGAGCAACATAGAGACCGAGGCACAGCTTGGAGTCCAACCGGCTCAGCTCCTCGGGCGACATCGTCCGAACCTTCCATGAATCTTACGTTGAGGCTTGTTGCCTTAAGCTTTGGGGGTAGTGCAGTAGGGATCTTGAATCACCGTGGCAAGTCAGTATTAAGGCAATAGTATGCTGGCTTTCGATACCGTGGATTCAAGACGCCCTGATGGTGCCTTCGGACAGGAGGAAGGTTTGGTTCAGAGGCAACTCTCCCAGCGATCGCAAATTCGAGTACCGGGTATCTTGTAGGGCGGTGTTGCACCCCCGTTTTTTTCGTGTCGGAACCGGTGCACTGCGTGCTGTTCTTGCTCAGCATAGAATCGGCCTCCAAGAAGCGCAAAATCAGGCAAAAAGTCGGGCGACCATGCTTGGTCTGCTGAGCTGCGATGTGACACGGGCCTCCAGCGACAAGCGACAGGGTCGCATGCCCCGTGCTTGGTGGACCATGTCTTTCCGTGAGAGGCGTCAAAACCCAGGTGCCGATAGCGAGCTGCATTGTGTGTCGAAACTGACCGAGCTTTGGTCGTGCGGCTCGCGCCGTGGAGTGGAGCGACCCGAATTTGAGTCGGGGTCTGTGCGGACAATGCTTTACTTTGGAACTTGGATGGTGTGCTGCTTATTGGCCCAGCTTGAAGTTCTTTCATTTGCACTCGCGATTCGGGCGGGAGTGTAGCAGCAAGGATGTCCCGACCCTGTGAGACTGACCATTCAGCGACAGCTGCTGCTTGAATCTTGCCTGTCCGCAAGGCTGGGGGAGCTGCGTCAAGGTAGGAAGACCGTCTGCAGCAAGGGTGTCGAAAAAACCCACTGACCGATTCGGTCTTTAGTCGGACTGCGAAGCTTCTCGAAGCGTATTTCAAGCTGTGCTCCGAGCAGTAGTCAGTAGTCGCTTGCGAACATGCTTGCCGATCATGGGGCATGGTATCTGGATTCAACCTTCGGGTTTTGGACCGTTGTGAACACTCCAGGTTCATATCTTCTGGGCCTCGGGTCTCCAGTGGACGAGGTAGGGTTGATGCTGCAGCTCTTCAGCATTCCTCCGGTACACCCAGGACTGGACCCTCAGATTTGGATCTTAAGCCCTCAATCCTTCCGAAATCCGAAACCCTGAGCTCCGACGAAGGCACACAACCCAGGGCACCGCAAATGCACATGGTTTTCTGCCCAAACTTTGAGAAAGGGTGAAGCTGTGCCTAGACCCGATCGATCCCTGGCTGACGAGGGCTGCAAGACGTGCCTGCCCATCTCGAGCGCTGTTTTTCGAGAGCACGAAGATGCCTGGATTCGCATGCTGTCGGTCAGGGCGATCAGAAAATAAGGCTCTAGGCCTTAGGAAGACACATCGACGACCTGTTTATAGAAAGGACGAGCTGAAGTAGACTAGACTTGGTCCTTCATCTTCGGGGCCAGTGTTGATTTTGGTTTTTGGATCGCATCTATGGAGAGGTATCGTATTTCGGGTCCTGCATCACCCAAGCCCAATCACCCCATCCGCCTTCAGTCCCGACTATTGCGGAAGCTTCAAGGTCCTGCCATGAGCTGAGGTCAATTCGGCCCTTTCTGGTCGGCTGGGGGCGACTCGCTGGTGACCCAGAAGGACCCAGAAGGCACGGTCTGCACACAAACAGGCAGCTCACCTGTGTCGTGATGTGTGGAACTTGCAGGTAGGATTTTGATCGACTAAGGATCCGAACTTCAGCTAATGTCGCCTCTGGCTTTCACATCCCTGGTCCCTGTACCCCGTCCTTCAGCACGTCAATTCCTGAGTTGAGCATCCGGCTGTTTCGAAGGAAGGGCTCAAGGTATCTAGAAGGCGCTCTTTTGGGAGGGTTGGGTCTGGCTCAACACGAACCCAACTTTGATCCGCAAAAACCCTGTTGCGCTGTCAGCATCTCTCGTGAAAGGGAAATCCATAACGTCAATACTGCCCGTTGCCAGCCTGGAGAACCGAGTGCCCTAGCCAGCGGTCCCTCAGCCTCAGTCTTCGGCAAGATTCGGACCACCACTGTCTTGTCTGCGTCTGCAGACGACAGCGGCCACAACGCGCGCGCTTTTCGAAACACCTGCGACAATCCGAGGATGCTTGAGCTGCCCTGGATTTTGGGGTGCGGGCGGGCTACTGCAGGTTATGGATTTTGGTTGTGTCTTGGTGAGTGTGGATTGGCAACTGGGACTCCGAGCGACCACGCATGCTCCAGACTGAAGCGTGACCATGTGCATCAGGTGGTTAATGTGAGCTCGTGATTGGTAATGGTCCCTCAATTGAGCTAAACTCGGCCTGCACACAATAAACGACCCCTCAATCGTCCTAAATCTTGCGAAATAGACACTGCTACTACAAACTGATGCCCTGGAAGAGGAGAGACAGAGACAGGCAAGATAGAGGAGACACAGGGAGGAGAGATAGAGAGCTAGCCAGACTTAATGCTTCTGTATAGAAACCTAGAACCTTCAGCCACTTCAGCCTTCAAGGCTTCAGCGCCAAACTCTGGTTTTGCATGGCTACCAGATCTATAGGTTTCTAACATAAACCCTGAAAAAATGCAACCCCCTCAAGTTTTCTAGGGGGTAGTATACGATAGCCTCGAAACCCACAATAGTGCAAATAGTAGTGTGTAGTGGCCTGCCGGGAGCCTCTAGACTCTAGAACACCAAACCTGGGGCAATAAGGCTTCTCGCCCAGAAGAGGCCCAGAAGAAACCCTGCCTCTACTACTGTACTGGTGTGCGATGACTGTACCAGCGAAGACAAAACAACTTAGACTGACTTGGACCCCGACCTCCCCAAGCTACTATCCAGAGGCGAAAAAAAACGACCCCGGCCACTATTCCGGATTTCGGATGGTCAGGTGGTGGTTATTCATCAGGAGCAAACATTCAACAACACCCAGATACATGCTCACGAGTTCTTCGAGACAATCTCCTGAGGAATCTCCTGGAATCTGTTGAAATTTTAGCCTGACATTTGCTTGGCCCCGACAACACGCCATGATAAATGGATCCCAGCACTTCTCGTGCTATTGGCCTCTGCGAGGATGTGCATGGCTTGAAATGGAGCTGTTCGGCCAGCTTTCTGCATAAGCGCTGGGGCGTAGTACCTGAGATGCAGCACACTCACGTCTGTTTTGGGCGCAAGACCTTCTGGTTGGAACCCCAAAACATCCATCGCCAGAGCCGTTCACCCCAAACTGCCCACTAGTCCTTGTGTGAGTCTACCGGGACTTGGCAAGGCAAACCAACATCAGGTGCCAAATGCGCTCAGGCAGGAAAAACCAGCCACCATAGGCAGTGAATATCCGCCTGGTTTGGGCACCATAAGGGCTCAAGCTTCGAGAGCTGATCCAAGACTGCAGCCCAGCTCCGCAACCACCATCCCACAAAAAGGCTGAACTCGATCCAGCCCGCGGCACATCTTACATCAAAGGCATCCACAAAACCAAACTTCGAGCTCCTGAAGCTGAGACTGTGCGGACTTCCTAACCGCCGAAGCTTACCCCAAGCCCTTCTCACAGCGGGCTTTGAAAGGCAGTCGCAATCCCAAGCGATTCATGTCAAACCGGACAGCTGTCCAAGCTTCAAAAACGAGAGCCGGGAGGCAGTAAAAGCGCAGGGCCTCTGGACTCCATGGTGCTCTCCATGCGGAACTTCTGAGATGTACAGCCTGGATCAGGTTGTTTACCTAAGAGCTTCGAAAGCGTTTGGATTAGGATTTTTGGGCCGCATGATGTCTCAGGCATACACGCGATACACATTGACATTGACTGAGGTTTAAAGGGCTGTAAAGGGGAAGTTCTGTGCCTTGTGGGATCTCGGCCCGGGAAAGCTGTCGGAAAGGACTTGAGAGCTTTCCTTGCCTGCGCATACAACCTCAGAAGTGGTATGGATTCAGCATGGATGAAGCGCCCTCAGTTTTGAATTAAACAAGTGTCGACGAGTTCAGCAAGTTGGGGTTTCGGACTTGCCTTCAGGCCGGAAAAGCCGTGAGAAATCCAGACCGTGGCGACAACATTCAGTAACTGAAGGATTTATGACTACTCTTGCTCGCCACCCTGTTCATCATGAGAATGTCTGTACAAGATGTCAGTCAGGAACACCAGATGTGCGTACAATGCCGTGCCTGTGAGAGCCAGCTCGGAGCTCAAGACCGTCAGGTCCGATGGGCTCAGTCGATGAAACCTCGGCTTCGCTTTGACTGGGAGTTTGGGACTCTGTGGTTTGGATCTACGTGCTTTCTTGATAATATGACGAAGATCCTTTCACGGCGTTCGTCGAGGCTTTAGGGAACTCTTCTCATGAGCAAGCTAACTTTAAAGAGCCTCTGACTATGCGCTGCTAGCGTCTTTAGAGCAGTCCAGGCGGCTTTGACTCTTGCAAGTACATGCACCCTGGGACAACGCTTGAAAGCGGGGAACGCAGGAACTTAGCCTGAGCTTTGAACTCAACGCTTGACCAGCAAACCTAAAACCCCAAATCCAAACCGGAATCCACAAGACTCCACCACGCGGACTGTCGTGTCCTCTGCATGCCAGAGCACTGCTTCACGACTTCCTGGGCCAATGTTGCTCTGTTCATGCTTTCCAACATGACCAAGAGAAATATTATGATATTGCTGGCCATGATAATGACGATGCAAATGGTATTGACGACGATGCTGCGCAGCCGAAAGAGATGACAATGGCGGCAGTGAGGCTGAGCAAGAATACGATTACGATGACCGGGATGACGATTACCATGATGATGTTGATCAGGGTGATGTTGATGCTGGTAGGCGTGATGACTCAGATTGTGGGGGTAGTTGCAGTAACGGGCTGTTTGACCATGAAGTTAACACGGCTCACTGAACAGGTGGTGGCTGCGAGCATGGCAAACACAATACTGATGCTTCAATGATTGAAGCAATGGAGATGCTGAGAATGATGTTGGTGGTGAGGACAACCACGATGATCAACGTGATGATCATATCGGAGGAGAAGGTGATTATGCTGACGTAGATGCTCAGCCGAACGTAACGACGATGGTAGTGCGGCGCAGCTGAAGACAATTATTACTCGACAGGGATGATGATCATGACAATGACGGGCACTGTGTGGCGTTGCTGGCGGTGATGAACCAGACTATGGTGGCGGTTGTGGTGACGGTGACTTCAAAATGGGGATGCGACAGCGACTACGGAAACCAACAATGATATGTTTAAGCTGACGGAGATCGCGATGACGATGCTGATGGTCGTGATGCTGATGATGCTGATGACGGCGATGGCAGTAGTCATGTTGATGATGATCATGATGAAGACGGCGTGGTGGCAAGGACAGCACGAGAAAAATGGTTATAGTTGTCGCTGCTGCTGTAGCAGTTGGTGCTGTTGCCTTGCTATTTGTCCATTGTCGTTAAGGCTGTCGCTGGCTGCTGGCGTTGGTCATTGGCTTTGCCCTCTTCGCAGTTGTCCTTCATATTCCTTGTCGTCTCCTCTGCATGGTTTGCGAGTAGCAGCTTGTTCAAGTGGTCCCGTGGCGGTGCAATGGGTGCATACACATACTCATTCTATTTCGCTGCAAATGCCAGTCATCACAGACTTAAGTGTTCGTGTGCTCTAATTGCACGATTACAGCGAAACACTTCCCGGCCTGAGCACACCCCGTAAAAGCTGCCAGAAGCGGACGAGCCAAGAAACTGCACTGTCTCCTTGGGCCATCATGGCCAGGCGAATCTGCGCGACTGCCCCGGTTCCTTCGGAGGAAGGTCGGTTCGGAGGAACAGGTCGGGCTCTTTTGCGTTGAAAAACTGTTCGGAAATTGGATGATAAGAGTGGCTTCTGGTCATGCATCTGAACATACCGATAAGCGGCAAACCATGATCATCGTGCTTATCGTTGTTGGTATTGTTGCTGTTGCTGTTGTTTGCAGGTGCTGCGAAATGATGATGGGGATCAGGGTCATAGTGTTGATGACGGCGATCAAGTTGAAGCAAAACGGCACGATGACAATTGCGATAACGGCCGCTTGCGAATTGGCAGCCTGATCCGACGGAGTAGTTGCATCCCTGCAAAGCCCTCGGCTCTCCTGTTGGAGCAGCACCCGAGAGGCCCAACTGCGACCAACGCCAAAGAAGGTAGTCCTCATAGACCTGCCCCAAGAAAAGCAACACGCTTTTCCGGAATGGGTTTGGTTTTTGAGAAGCTCGGGTAGTCGAAGCCCCAAGGAAAGCGGAGCCTTTTATTCCATAAGGTCAGATCCGAGTGACCATATCCTGACAAGAACATGCCACTTCTTGCGCCTCAGTCTCCGTCTTCGGCCCAAGTTGCCAAACGACCGGGAAAGAGTTCAGAAAGTTTCCGAGCACCTGGTTGAGGTGGTTGCTAACTACTCTGCCATTGTATACAGCACATGACATCATGAATCTGCTTAAAGCTTGTGGCATCAAGGGCAAACGGGGCGTGCACTTCGAAAACAACCGAAAACCCCAGGTAACTAGTGGCTGGGTCTAGCTTCTTTCGATTTGCTCCCTGAACACGACCCCTCTCACGACAAGCTCAACAATCCAGAAGCAGCCAACAAGCAAGCAACAGCGAGTATAGCTACGGTTATGTGTCCCTTGGCGATCACGTCTCGCACTCTAGGCCCCAGGCGTGCTGCGGGAACTTTAGAACGAACTTCTCACCTTGGCTGGTTCCTGGTTCTCACAACTTCCAAATGCAAGGACCGCATCCACCACACCTGACCCAGTTTTTTCTTTACTTCATGATCATTTTTATTATTGAATTTTTTGAATTGCAAAGCTGGTGCCTGGCAGAAGCTATTCCATGCATGGTGCGCTGATCCTCTTCAAATCCCTTTCTCCTGCAGTTAAACAGATGCTAAATGGGGCTTGGGGGCTTCGATGCGGTTGCTTTCCAAGAACTGCGGCTGAGCCCATGAGCATGCAGGCTACTTTGATTTTCGGTCTGGAGCAGCAGCTTGGTCGCCCTTCCTGAAGCTACAATTTGCGCTTGCGCACGCGGGTCTGGCAAGAAAAATGCTAAGAAACCGAAAAGCAAGCTCATGAGCAGTTGTGGGTATCTGCGGCTCATAACAAAAAGCCGTGCTGCGAAACACCACCATTTGCGCGCCGCTGGGCGTGTTTGCAATTCATGTTCGCTGCAACCACTTGCGGTGCGGTTCACTTCATCTTCGCAACAGCTCTCGGAAAGGATTCCCACCACCAAGTCAAGGTCTCATCATTACAGATCGTACTTAGCGTGTTTCCGCAGTCGACAAGCCTTG
The DNA here is from genome assembly GCA_905231915.1 of Symbiodinium necroappetens. Classification (NCBI taxonomy): domain Eukaryota; class Dinophyceae; order Suessiales; family Symbiodiniaceae; genus Symbiodinium; species Symbiodinium necroappetens. The sequence goes on along the minus strand of CAJNJA010000448.1, from coordinate 28,989 downwards.
CGAAAAAAAACACGATTGGACACAAAATTGTACCTTTCGAGGGCCTGGGGTCTGCTGGGCTCTCCGAGCTCAATCTTTTGTTGCAGCCGCAGTGAAAACGCTCCTTCAGATTCAGATGCCCACGACAAGACTGCAACATACCCAGTCGACGGCACCGAACTTCACCTGAAACCCCAAAATAACATTGAGCTGTGATTGGATTTAGCTGTCTGATTGTCATTTTTCAATTCGAGGTCCTCTCGAATCACTCGGTTTTACCCTCAAGGCATCGCAATCCCCAGCCCAGCTTCTACCGAACCAGATCGCCAAAGAGACCGAGTCTGGGTAATTGTGGAAGGCTCCGCCCATCGGGTGGCCAGCCCGTAGCAATCATCCCGATGCGCCGCAGAAACAACTGAAACAACTCCCCGCCTAAAAACATGAAAATCACGCCTGCCTTTGAGAAGCCGGGCTGCAGCCCTGCATGGGGGAAGCTTCAGCACCCGCCAAATCGGCGAACCAGTGACAAAAGTAGAAAGCCTCGGAATACCGCCAAGGCTAAGTCTGGTACTCCAGCGCATTCGACCACAAACGAGCATTGGTCCGAGATCTACATCCTTGTGCAGGTTCTGGGCTCCACAAGTGAGAGCGTACTTGGACAACACATACCGGCACTGTCATCTCTTGTTCCCTAACTCTTCACGGACGAAGCCCTGCAAAGAACATCATTTCTACAAGCAAACTTCTGCCGGGATGCTATGTCTGAAGCCGCCTGACAGACCCATCTGCTTGTCGTCATGTTGCTCCGTTTCGATGAGTCAGGTGGGAGCTCTACAACAGCTGACAATGCCTTTTTGACAAAAAGCTCGCAAAAAAAAGGACGCCCTGTCTGCAAGTGATCAACAGCCGTTGCTGTACTGTAGAACACACTCTGCCACAGTGACTCTTACTAGACTCCTCGCATGGAAACCTATGCTCCTTCAACCATAGCAGCAGCAGCAGCTGAACTGCAGCATCATAAACACACACAGGCAAACATAAACACACACGCACGCACACACAAGCAGCCACCCACAGCAGGGCAAGGATACACACATGAAGAATGCAACGTGTGTGTTTGTGTATGTGCACACACCACCCACACACACACAGACATACACACGTGCAGATACATGTTCCCCACATAAGTCAAAAGTTGTCACACGGTTTATAAGCACGAACATGATTCATGCCAGGCCCGTCCTGAGAGCCTTTGGCCTCGCCGGAGAGGACCACCTGGTTACGCTGATCAGTACTTGTGCTACGTTACGGGCGGTGTTCAAGGCGTCATTGTCTGCGCAAGTGGCAGTCTCACGTCGTCGACTCGCAAGCAAAGACTTTGCTTTCCCCGCACAGTCCCAGGAAACCCTGCACCTCGCGGAACGAGCTGAACAAAGCGCCCGGGGGTGCTTCCGCCTGCGAAGGCGTTCGACACCCTGCATGAGGATACCCATTCAGACAGTATTTTGCTGCCATGGAGTTGCAGAAGACAGCTGTCGTGCCCTAGACATGCTCCGGCGGACCCTGTCAAGGGTATGTACACATCGAAGCAATGGGACTTTGCCTGGACCAGCCAGCCCATGTTGTACTCGAGCTTGCCTAGGTGCTCTCAAAGTCTACAACGTGGCTTACTGACTGCAAGCGTTGCTTCTCAGGAGCCTTTGACAAACCCCAAGAGCTGCAAATAAAAACCCACACACACACACACACAGATATACACAGGGCCTGTCCTGATTGTAGGTTGCCTTGCCCAGTGTCTGGCTGTCCAACAAACCCTGCACGTGGAAAACTCCACAAATCTCAGTCGAAAGACCCCCCAAACATCCCCACACCCCAAAAGCAGCCACTGCAAGGACGCGGAGGGCCCGAATTGCCACCCCGGCTGCAATGTGCGAACTTGATGGAGGACTGCTGCTCATGGCTTAAACCTGCAGGCGGCAGGCATTTCCAAGCTCGGCTACTAGGTTTTCCTGCCAAGGTTTGGAAATGGTTTGAGGCTAGGATTTCGGGTCAGGGCGACAAGACGAGCTACGGCAGAAATCATGGTTAGGCAGTGTGCCAGCATACAAGACGGCTCTTGGCAGGACGCATCGCAAGAAAACCTCTGCAGGGGCGGGCCCTGCATGACCCGACCTGATCCAACTCATCGCAATGCATACAAGTCGAGCTTGGAGAGAGGCTCCAAACTCTTTATTTGCCCTCGTCTCCCTCCCACCGCATGGCAAGTTTCAGTGAGCCTGCGAAGGACGGCAGGGCCTTGGGATATCCTGGGACGCATGCACAAGTCTTCGGGACTTCTTCGGGGGATGGTGCAGCAGCTGCAACGTTGTCGGTGTCTTGCTTCGAAAGTTCAATCTTGCTCACTGCGCAGGCTGTCGCAGCCGAAGGAAACGTGGAGTCGTCGACGGTCAAGACCCTTGCATGTAAGACACGAAGTATCAACACCTCCGTTGGCTTGAGCCGATGCTTCCTCTCAAGCCGAGGCACGCTCCAAAACGTAGCTTAGCGCTACGTCGTGATCGCCTTGGATTCGAGGTTTCGGTGTTCAGGTTTGGGGTCAGTGCTCAGGGTTGAGGTCTAGGAGTTGCTGGATGTATGCGAGTCGTCGTCCAGAATGGGGGCACCTCTCCGAATGCACTTTCTACGGCAGCATCGCACAGAGCGCGACAAAGGAACCACATAAAGCAACTTGAGATGAAACTCGCTTGAATTTCTGCGAGGTCTCATGCTAATCCTCTGAAGCCTTTGCAACACCAAAACCGTCCAAAGGAAAGGGCTCAGGAACCTTCGTGAGGATTCTGCATTCTGCATCTCCATTATCATTTCGGAACCTTCAATCTTTCTACACCCCGCATCTGCATTCTGATCTGCAATCTTCATTTTCCTGAAGCCTCTATAATTCTAGAAACCTTATACAACCCCTCAATAGACCCCAATAGACCCAGCTTCCCGAAATCTCGAAGCCTCCCTAAACCCTAAACCCCATCTGGTTGGGCCGAGCAACTTATCGGATCCCCAGCTTCGTAGCCCCGGAAATCCTCGGTGGCGATCGGCCTGCAAACGGAGCGTCGGATTTGGGGCTGACAGGAACACATGACGCTCTATTTTTGTGATTCCTTCGAACTTTTTAAAATAGAGGCTTGAGTGAAGATTTGAATGTTCTGGGGTCGCAGCATGCCTCCATAGGAGCTCCGTGCAAACGCAAATGAAGTTGTTCGCGCATACTCATGGCAGTCGTTTTGCATAGGGTAACCACACAGCAGTGTCTGCACGCATCGTGCATGTGTGCGTAAACAATGACATGCAGATACACTGTACTGGGAGCAGTTATGAATTCAGATCCATCTTGGTATGCTCCAGAAGGAGCAGACAAAACTTGCTGCTTCCAAACCAATCCGAACAGGGTGCGAACTCTTGCTTCCTAAAGGATGACTCATGAAGCTGGCATGAACCAGACTCGTGATGCCGCAATGATGAACCACACAACCGTTCCCAAGTTTCTCCAGAACCCCACCGATGCTACGCCCTGGAGCTTGCTTGTGCCTCAGCAGATCCAGCTTCATGATGTCGTGAATGGACATCAGAACCAACATCGTCAAAGCTCTGTCCTTGTTGGGAGACAACAGACAGTTGCCTTCTTCTCAGCACTCAATAACTCACGCCGCACAGCCGAGTTGTCTTCCAGAGAGTCCAAGTCTGGGCAAGGTCCCTTGAGCTGTCATCATTTTGCTGAGCCAGGTGCCAGGGGTTTGTGATGTGGGAGCTCACTGCAGGAGCGCCAGGGTATGGAACAGCAACGAAGCTGACAAGCAACTTCAACCCCGAAACTGGCATATCCTGACATGCCCGAGCCCCAAATTCTGCAAATCGCGAGCAATAGAAGGCTGACATATGGCAGCCCAGTGGCCACATCGTATGTGATGCGGTCCTTGGAGCTGTCGTCTTTCAATGCTTCGCGAGGCTGCGCGCTTTTTGGCAGCGGTGGGCTCTGGGATTCGAATCCTTCACGGGTTCAGAGCCCGTGGCTGGTGACTCTGTCAACGCTTCAAGTGCGTCTCGTTCCCTGAGACCGGCGAACTTCGTTCTCAAGCGGCCTCAAGGAAACGGTTTTAGCAAGTATTTTGCTGTTCTCAAGACATGCCCGAATTCACGTTGCAAGGGTTTGGCTCTAGACTCTAGACACCAGGCCTTTTTGTGTTCGGGGGCAATGTGCCGCAGTCGGAAGAGTCGGGTCAAAACTACACCGGACGGGAGACTCCTCTGTGTGTCTCCCTCTGTCTCTCTGTGTACATATGTGCGTGAACAACTTTCCATGCGTGTTGGATGGATGCATGGCTGGATGGATAGATGCAAGTACCTATGCATGTATGCATCAGGGCAAGCATGCATGCATGCATCGTAGAAGATCTGATCCAAGGTGCTTGGTTCAGCAGGCCGGCTCCCACCAGCAACTCCTCCATGGCAAACCAGTTGGTGTTGTCATAGAAGGCCTTCCTCTTCCGGAACTCTGCCTGCCGAGAATCAGATTCCACTGCCACGTCGGCTACATCTTTCTTTGTTTGGGGCTGTAAAATCTAGGCTTTGCGAGCCCAATCTGGTCAATTGCAACTGATTGTTCCAAATTCTTGAACTAAACTGCCAACACGACCTCTTCAGAGTTTGGTCTTTCCTGTGCACAGACCTAGCATGACAGTTCAAGCCCTGATAAATTGTGCCAGCCACTCACAAGCTCTCGAGCCTAAACCCTCTAAACACCGGACCGAGCCTCCCGAACCTCTGGGAAACTGTCCGCACGGCACGGCTTCCAGTCAGCATCCAGGCCAAAGCAAAAGCACTCCTGATTCGGGTCTGGTCTGAACTGCTACGGCTCGCTCTATCACTCTCTCTCTCTCTCTCTCTCTCTCTCTCTACCGGGCAAGGAGGGGTGGCAGCTGCCAGCCCCCCTGCACGCGTACGTGCACCCGCGAGTCCCGGCGGGGTTTTGTTTACAGTCGCTCTATCTCTATCTCCGCTCTCTCTCTCCTGGGCATGAGGACGGGTCAGCGTCCCCGGGCTGAAAAGCCCACCCAATGTTTTCTTCTTCCTTCGGGTTTGACGGGGGCGTCACTCCCCTCGGCCCTTAGGGCCCCCCATTGTTTGTGGGGCTTTGGAGGCATGTCGGCAACCACGGGACAACTCTACCCAATGTTTTCTATCTCTATCTCTCTCTCTCTCTCTCTCTCTCTGTCTGCTGTGCCATTTCGAGGGTTTTTGCTACGCACGGGCACGAAAAAGCGGGCTGGAATCTATCTAGTTGCAATAGACTATTGGGTTCAAGCATATCATGGGTGGACACTAACGGAATTACATCGAATCACAAGCCCCTCACCTTTGAATGCGCCCATCCAGAACGAAGGGGAGCCGGGGTCTGGTTTGAATGCACTTCTACGGTGTGCCATAAGCTTTAGCCTTGCAGATCTGGAGCGGTGGGCTCGAGGATGTTGTGCCGATACATTATATACAAGGCTTCGATGCACGGTATGTCATGACTCGTCAGGCATGCATCAGGGTCGTTACGCACGGTGAAACCATGGCGTGGACTTTTAAAGTCGACGCTCTTCAGCGTGCCTTGCCGTCCAGGTGTAGTCGCATCATCCAGAAGATGCAGAACAACGCGCCTTGACGGATCCGAAACTTGGTTGGTGGCCTCCTACTAGGTAGGAACGTGGGGTTTGCAAGCTCGGAGACTAGCATGATTCGGCCCCGCCGTTCGGTGTCGCCTGGTCGAGCCGAATTGCAAGCCGCTAGTAGTCAAGCAACTGTACGACAACGCTTCGACTGGGTGTAAGATACATTTCGATGGACCTGCGATGGACAAAAGCCACTTCAACTCTCACTCCACACGAGTACCCCGAGCTGCAAAGGCGATCACTCCGGGCGTCATCAGCAGCCTACCAAAATTAATTCTTCCCACCCGTGTTTGTACGCACTGCGATCTGGGGTTGAAGGAACCGCTGAAGCCTCGATCAAGCTATAAACCCTTCTCCCGGATTCAATCCCTTCGATGCAGCCCGTTGGCCGATGGTCCGCTGATACTCGTCGTCGCTTGTTCGGCTTGCGGATGTGGAGCCCAACTTCCTCGGAGCTCAGAAGGTGCTTACCACCGGCAAAGGCTTGTCTTAAACTTCGACTGGTTTCAGGAACCTGGAAGGCATTATTGTTTAGACCAGACGCAAACCATAGATCTTTAGTACTAAAACGACGACAATCAACAACAACCCCTTCCGCACATGGGTCGAAAAGGCACCGAACAGAAGTGAGCCAAAAGGAATCGACAAAGGGTTCATGCTGAGGGCCTCCAACTTGTCTAGGCTGCTTTGAAGGGCTCTGGCTCCGGAAATTCAGCTTCTACGCTCGGGTTCTCGGTGAAAGCAGGAGCCCGGAAGCATGAGACTCGGGCTTTGGGCCTTCTGTGATATCATGGTAATACAAGGGAAACAATCAACGGAACCATGCTGCCAGTTCTCCGGGCTTCCAGACTGCGGCTGAACTTTCCCAGTGTTTCTTGAGGGTTCTTGTTTAGGTCGCACAAGAAGGCGTTGAAATTCGCTTTGTGTTTTAACAAGTTTTGATCCCGAGGCAGACTCGACGTAACTTCGATACTTCAGCTGCTGTATCGACGGCCGCATGGGCAAAATACGTATACCAGATCCCCGGTTCCATCACAGACCATGCAAGAAGGTCCCTGCTCTAAACTTGGGAGATTGTGCCGCAGGTTGCTGCCACTACGAAACTTGTACTTGAGGAAGCCCGAAACTCTGACGTGTTCCGTCCCAGGGTCACTTTGCCGCTGTCTCTCTCCACGCGGTACAAACGCAGCTCCGGAAATGCTGCACCTATGGGATTCTGATTCTGGGTGCCAAATGGCAGCTGTCAGTTGTGTTGTGTTTTCGGAAACTCTTTCGGAGAAGCACAAACTAACCTGATGCCTGATTACACTTCTCGCATGCTCTGGGTGACTGGGCGTCTCCAAATTGCCTTGTTCATTCACAGTTTCTTAGGCTCGGGCTTACGACGTACGATTTGAGGCTGGGCTCTGGAACAAGTTGCACCAAAACGCGAGGCTGCCGATGAATGCAGCTTCTAGATAGGCGGTTCATGACGCTAAGGCATACAGTAACAAAGGAAGAAAACAGCATGAATCAAAGTAAGCAAAGTGTGTGCAGGAGCCATCGCCCTCAAGAGTCACGAGTACCATAAATTACCATCGTCATCGTCAGTATCCGCACCTATCACCACCACCTCCTGCTGAACCCAAGGCACTGATATCCGCGTAGAAATCCTGCCAGGACTCTAGTCAAAGTCTGGCTCAAGACGTGGACCTAAAGCCTCAAACTCCCTACAGGAAAAGTTAGGCATATCTTCGAAGTACGTACATACAGCAGATACAGTAACATGCACGTAAACCATGTCAGTGGCTGACCGGCCGACCTCCGCATCGCACACACGCAAATTTGTATTTACAAATTTAAATCGCTAAAGCTCACTACACTTCATCCATCACAGATGGACAGTTGCGGGCACGCATCTCATCAGGGTGGCAGATCCCTTTCACGCATGTGGAACTGACTGCTATTAATTAAAGATATGGGACAAACATGGCGAGCAGATGTCTCCAGGCCTACTTCGGCAAGAAGCACACTTCTCCTATGCCTTGCTCTATAAAGGCCTGACCTCTGCGACTCTGTGTGTAACAAAGCAGGGCTAGAGGGTTTACTTGAGAACCAAAGGCAGTATACATAGTGTTCGACACTCGCAGATCACACGCGACATTGACACTCTATACGCAAACGAGCGTGTGGGACCACTGAACATGAACCCCAATGCCCTTGCTAGCAAGGTCATTGTTCCTTTTGCCATAGACTGCCATTTTCACAGGCCCTCGTCCTTGGTGCTGTAGTTGGGATTCCGGATCTCTGCCGCCGCGCGCCGAGCGCGGACCCAGTCCGTGGTGCGTCCCTCGAGGATGCGTTTGATGAGCCTGAGCAGCAGTTGGTCTAGTTGAAACTTTCAAGCGATCAATGACAATAGCAAGACCACGCATGGAAAATAGAGTTCCCGATAATGCTTCACAAAAGGGGTGTTCAGGAACTTCGAGGCCTAAGCTGGTATGCAAAACCGTAGAACATGGAGATCTCATGACTTACACTGGCCCTGCCTCCTTTCCTATGTGTGGGGTCGGTAGGGATAGGGGATTGATTGATCCTCTGACCGAGTCTCAGTTCATCTCCTCGACCGACCGGTAAAGGCTCTGGTGCCAGAACCTGTCCATTTTGGAGGAGAGCAGTCTAGCAGGGGCGGGGAAATTAAGGGCCACATTAGGAAGAGCAAGCAACAACTCGTGTGAACAACGGACAGGAAGCAGCAGCACTTTACAATAACCCAACCATTTTCCGATGGCCCGAAGAAGCTCTATGCAAAATGTTTGCAGGAGACTCCTACCCAATCACTTGATCAGCTGCTTACGGGCTTCCGATTGCAATAAAAGACATCGAAATCCAGCCCGGAAATGGCAAGGCTCTCCAGGCCTTGTTGCTGATGTTCTGCATAACCTGGCGTGGGGTGGCGAGCATCGCCGACCCTTTGAAATCGCGCAGCCCCTCGAGCTACCCGGTATAACTGCGGTTTCAAGAAGGATAAGAACAAGAACAACCCCAAACCGCCCGTCCAGACCGAATGCTATTGCCTGCATCCTCTGGGTCCCATCTAAACTGTCTGGACCCCTTGTGAATGGCCCGCGGTTTGCTGGGTGGGCCTCAACTCCGGCGGATTTGTCGAAGAGGGAAGGCTGCCTTGCGAGAGGGATGTTCAGGCTCTGGGATTCTGTGTATACCAACCACATTGGCACAAGCTGCTGAACCTACTCCAGAAACTTGGCTTTCTGTACGCAGGGTCTTGCAGAGGAGACTCGCTGAGCCTCCCTGAACCTCCCCGTTTCCCTCTCAGGCCCCCGGCTTTCCCAGAAACCTGTGGCCCTGGAGGGCGATCCTGAGTCGAAACTGCTTCGTGGGATCAAGTGGCAGCGACCCATGTGATCGGGCTTTAGATGCCTGAGTCCCAAGGCTTCAAACTCCAAACCTCTACACAACAACCCCTCCATGCCAAACCTCGAGGAGTAAAAATAAAAGCGAAACATTCAACCGAGCCCGCACAACGGTGACAACAACCTCTCCCTCGATTCCAAGATGTCCCGGTGTTTCAGAGCTTGCGAAAGCTTGAAGCTGCTCAGAGAGTGATAGGATTCAGAAGAGCCGGGTCCGCAGCTTTGAGCAGCCGTAAACAAGCAGGGCGGCTGATACTCTACGTCGTGAGCATTCGTCCACCCCCAGCGGATAATCACCTGAGCGGACAGGACAAAAACAAACAACAACTCGTAAACTTCCCGCCAGCAGGTTTGCAACCGTTGTGCCATTATACCAGCCTCCTCATCTTTGAATCACTTGTACTTTGCAGCCGCATTTATTCCGGGGTCCGGGGTCGAGTTGCGGTGTCGATATCCCCCGACTGCCCCACCGGGCGCTGCCGAGCGAAGGTGAAGTCCACACCGCCGGGCAAGCCGATGATCCTTGGATGCTTGCGTTTTTGCTGGCTTCGGTTTCGCACCTTTTTCCAAAGTCAATCCCATGACAAACGGGGTTTGAGAGGCATAGTGGCTCTGCTTGAAGCTGCTCAGCGCTGGGCTCTGAATGCAGAAGTCGCTCCAGCTCCCGGGACTGTCCAAGTGGCTGCCATCTGGGGTCGTGTGCGTTGAGCACTTCACAGAGAATCTCCTGAGTAAAGGCTGGGGTTGTTTCTGACTTTGAAAGAGCCCATCTTGATTCGAACGGCGCCTGATCCCACTGCCATACAGCAACCAGCCGACTCAACACGTGATGTCTGCTCGGATGATCTGCGGCTGCATCACAGTGTATCACTCTGCTAGAAGCCTTTCCGCAAGCACAGTTCAAAAGTGAAAGACAACAAGTGGTTTGAAAGTGAAATTTTTCGTGCTGTGGATAATGAACGGATGGGAGACATCGGAAAAGTCCTCGGAGATCCCATTTGCAACTCCCTAATAACTTTGAAATAACTTCGGCAAGCCTTCAATCACCAAATTGGAATCACTTTTGGAATCACTTTGTTGAGGCCCGAGATCACGCGGAAATCGCATTACTGGGAAATCGCTCGCAAAAAAGACTGGAAAACTGATTTCGGGTGATGTGGGACCCCCAAAACGTGATTTCAAAGTGATCTGGGTCCCGAAAAAGCGATTTCCGGCTTGTACAAGGCGATTTCCAAGATATCTTGGACCACCCCCAAAGTGATTTCAAAGTGATTTTGAGGCTTTGCAACTGTGTTTTCAAGGCGATTTGGGGTTTCACAGCGATTTCAGCAATGATTGGAGTTGCGCACGCTAACTGTCCGAAGGTTTTTCCCCGGCCCAAGGCCTCCCGACAGTCACTATAGTCAATAGAGTCACTGAGGCAAGCCTTAATGAAGCCTTGGAAGGTATGCAAGTCCTAGGAGATCCAATGCCCAACCCCAAATCAATTTGATGTTTTTTTGAATTTGCTTTTTCGGGCCGCACTTCACTTTTCAAATCACTTTTCCGCAATGCAGGGAAATCACGTTGCAATCGCTTTTCGAATCACTTCCAAAACCACTTCTGCAAATAGCCCGGATCACTTTTGAGAATGCCCCACATCACTTTTCAAATCACTTTTACCCAGTGCATGAACAATCCCATTCACTTTTGCAAGTTGCTTTTCAATCACTTTCTGTTCACTTAAATAATTCTTCCAACCCATCCCAACGGTTGCCTGACCACGACGTCCCAAGGCAAAGAGCACCGTGATATATAAGTGTAGATAGGACATTACGCAGCTCATAAGCCCCACGGCTGCTCTTGCTTGATGCATGCAATCCAAGGTTTCCCAAACTTCCTGACTCCGGTTGTTTATATCTGGCTCCGAGGTTCCGTGATGACGTAGACCGTCTTGAGGCCGGGGAAGGACTGTGAGAGCTCAACCTGCGAGGTCATGTGGATGCTTCAACTGTCAAGGGCGAAGATCAGCTGAATATCGACACTCAAACCCAGACCGTTTGCGCAAAGCAGCAGCTACTGGCCGGTGCCGCTTCTAGAGCAAAGGCTTCTAAAAGAGTTCCTGAAGCCGGAATGACGAGGAAATCGAGGAACGAAAGCCTGCCGTAATCCTTCTTCGAAGACTTACTCTGCAACAGACATGCTGCATGCTGGAATTCCTAGCCTCAAGTAGTAGCTGTATGTGAAGCCAACACCTGGGACCTCAAACCCCCTGTCTCCGCCGGAATCTCCCTCAACACAAACACTTGTGTCGTACTCCAGCCTCCGACTCGTGAAAAGACCCTGAATTCTTGTAATTTTGGTGTAAGACCTCGAAAAGTAATGAACTGTCAGCTTGCTTCCCGAACTTGCCTATCGTCGCCTATCGTAGTCTCTGTGAAACCACAGCACTCAAAACCGCTTCAGCTTTGAGAGGATCCCCGCAGGGCCTCCTGAAACTGGTCTGCCAGTGTCACTGACATACCTTCCCGCATCCATTCCTGACAAAGAATGTCTTGGACGATTGGGTTGTAGAAGCTTGCGATAAAGCGCGAGCGTTTCGTGAGACTATCAAGCGCTTTCAGCATGAACCTGATGCACTCCAAAGTCGCCTTCTTGGTTCGGTCAAACAAATCAAGACAGTGTGACGAGGAACTTGGCATGTGCTGTCGAACAGACACACACCCTTTGTCGACCGGGTCGATGCTGATCATGCATTCACCGATGCACTTGCTTGGAACATTCGACGGACACGAAAAGGATGTCTACCACAGTTTCAGCAAGCTCCGGCGCAAAAGGTGCATGGAGGTTTCTCCAGTAGAATTCTCGGCGAGAGTCGAAGCTGCGATGCCAACTCTGTTGAAGCTCCGGGCTCACGCTTCGTGCCATCTATCAACCCCGTTGCTACACCGAGCTCGGCCCCTTAATCGAAAACGAAATCGCATCAACTTTCAAAAGGGCTCGCAGCACCAAGACTCGGCACCTACTATTCGCCCCTTGACAACACTGCAAAGGCGATGCCTCTTCGATGCCAAGCTTGCTGAACAGCACCTGTCCAAAGCAAAACAAGTCAGGGGCTTTCGGTTTCTCTAACGACACCGCCGGGCTTTGCCCAGCGTGAGATTATGGAGGTGAAAATCGCTCATGAACACACATCTGCGCTAGACTTTGCAAAGGTTCTCGCACACGACAGTCTCTTTTGCGTTTAGATGAATTCCAACAAAGCCCTCGCAAGTCGAAACGCTCATGGAAATACTTTGAAAGTTCAGATTCGGAACCAAAGTCAGGCCATTCTGGCTTCCAGACAGACTTCCAGTCAGCATTGAACCCGAAACACGGAAGAGCTTCAACCGGCTCTGCCTCCCGGGCAGCATCGTCCCAGGTCTGAGAAGCCCGCATTCGCATTGAGAGGGCCCGAACTCCTTGCAGACCACATGGGCATCTCATGGGCTTTACTTTTTGACTCTATGCCTCTGCTGCTTTAAGTACAATTTACGTTTGTCTTTCAGTTACATAGGGCTCGATATTGCAGGCTTGCACAATGATTTTTGAGGGGAGGTGTTGTTCTTCGCCACACCTGACATGCCACCTGTGAATGAACGAAGCCGAGTGGAACAGAGCCACGCAAAAACTGCGAAGGTACAGTTTCTGCACATCCTGGAACTTCCACTGTTCGGCGACGCTGTTGCTTCGTCTTCATCACCAAGACATGCCTCAGCATCAACTTACAGGATCAAGTGAAAAAAGGATGCCCAGAACAGGCCCTACAGTTTTACAAACAAGCTTCTTACATCTTTGCGGGCAAGTGCGAACTTGCATAGCTTGCCAAGCTGCCTGCAGCTCAAGATGTCAGCCGACAGCCACACCTTCACGATTCGGACGGTCCTGGTGGCGAGTTGAAAAAAGGCCGAGCAAACGTTTGAACCTTGCAGCTCCAAGCTCTCAATCAAGCCTAGCAGCCGCGTTGAGTACGTTCGTTATTCTCAAACCAGAAGTTTACAAGCAGCCTCAAGCGCTAAAGTTCCGCTAAAGCCTTCTGGACGGAGCTTCGTTCGCGACTCTGAACGGCATGCCCCAGGTCATTAACCTTGCGCCCTCAAGTTCTTGTAACCTTGTAAATGAATGTAGCTACTAAGCCTAGACACTGAGCACCCTAAACTGCCCCAAACCCTAAAACAATGAAGGGGGCTGAGTCCTCAAAAGCTCGTTGTTCGCTTCCTGCAGCTCGGAGAGTCGATTTGTGTAGACCTGACAAATTCAGGAAGGCCTGCCTGAAGCCTCTAGTTTAGGATTTGGACTCTCGCGACTCGAAGGAGTTTAGGGAGCCCACAGCCCTGTTTGGGCATGGGAGACCTAGGAGTTGAGCGGTATCCTGCTTCGAGAGCTTACCGGTTTCAGCTCGAGTTCGGCGGGGAGAACTGTGCACCCCAAGATGCAGATTGCTGTGGCAGGTCCAGTGCAAAAATAATGGATAGTTCTACTGTGTCGAGACTAAGGAAACTGATCTGCCCTGGAGCCCGACCAGAAACAATATGCGCTGCACCACCATCGTCCCTAGCCCTGGCCGTTGAAGGTGCAAAAGGCTCGAGTTTCAGTGCTTTTGCCAAAGGCCCGAGACATCTCGTGCCTGGAAATCTGCACGGACATGTTGGTGGCACGCATGGACAAGGCTTGAGGGCGCGCATGGGATTCTGCTCACAATCCCACCCGCAGTCCAACCTCGTCGTAAAGTTCGGCGAAGCTCTGCCACGAAAACCTCTGCTGCAACTCTGACTGTGACACCCATCTCAGTCATTGGATCCGAAATTCTAAGATTGAAGCCGAAAAGCTCAAGCAACATTCGTCACAACCTGGCATACCCCAACCTACACGATCAACTTCCGAAGCAAGTCACTCCTAGCCAGCAGCCTCAGACCCAGACCTCAAACCTGCACCTGTAATTCGGCCCCGGGGGCTCTGCGACGTCAATGGCGTACTTCTGAAGCAAATTCATCAACTCATCTTCCTGCGCAGTAGGTGACCGTTCTTGAGGCCCAAGGCGGATCTATGTGATAAAAACCTTGAACAGAACAATGGGGTCATCATGCATTCCTGAAACAAGCTTGGCGATGCAGGTTTCGGCTTTTCAGAGGGCTGGTGTCAATGTTTACAAGTTCACATCCGCTTCTACTCACAGTGACACACTTGCTGATTAGTAGTCGCAATCGACAGCTCCTGACATCCTGTAAGTTCTGCGCTCCATTAAGCCTACGAACCGCCCCCGCCAGGCTGCCGAAACTTGATAACACAAACAATATGTAAGGTCCTCAAATCGCAAGTACGACCCCTGCGGATAGTCCTTGTTGTCGTTAGCAACAGGGACCCAGGCCCAGTTTCGCCTGAGTTGTCGGGCATTTCATTTGAGGAATAAGGCCTGATGATGTCTTTGGCCCTGGCCGTTTGCGGGGGGTTTGTTGCGTTTCCATTCATTGTGCCACCATCCACACAACTGTACCGCGACCTCATGCTTCCGTTGGTAATCCTATGAAGGCTTCATACACCTTCATACATTGAAGGTCACTACATGGGCTTGAGTTCCAATGCCTCCGGGCTGAGGGTTGAGGCAGACTGAAGTCTCCGGACATCTGCTGCCCAGGCACCTACCGTTCTCTGTGCTGAAATCCGCGCCACTTGGCAAACCGATTTTTTTCAGCTCCTCGCGCGTCCGATCCTGTCGGGGCTGAAGAAATTCATAACTGCAGTTTAGGACTCCGAAGCGGGAGCACTGTCGATCTTCCGGAGACGTCGTCTCCCTGTATCTGGTCTAGTTTTATTCGCTTCCTATTGATCGTCCCCCATGCAGAAGACGTCCAGCTTCATTCGCAGTGTTCATGCAGAGTCGTGTTCAGCTACGTGTAATTCGAGCTTGAGTATGTCTGTATGTCCGTCAAGGCGTGGCCACCACCCCATGCCGGCCCTAACCCGATGACAGTCCTTGACGCTGACAACGATGCTGTGAGCCTGCAAGTGAAGAGGCAGCTGCGGCATGCTGCTCAACTTGCATCTCTGTCTTGATATAATTTGCAACGGCACCTGCGAGCTCATGCTTGCGTAAACGGAACATGTCCTCATACGGGACTAGGCACGTGCACTTTTGTGTCACACCCCGAGCCGCCCTAACGGAATCTTTGGCGCGCCTTATACTTGCTGAAAATCCCGGGAACCGTGTCAGACTCCGCGGTGTTCCTGGGCCCAGTAAGGGGCACACAGGCTCACGACTCGGTTGATCCCATATTGAGTTCAAGAGGTGGGCATTGCTTCCATTTCGGTGAGCATGAATCCACAAACGAAGAAAACATAAATACCAAAACCCTTGCTTCCCGATCAGACCTTGCTTCCCAATCAGAAGCCCCGAGCCCACTTTAAACTCGAAGTCACTAACTTCTGTACCATCCCATCATATTGACATGGTTGAGGCGTTAATTAAGCCTTTCAGGATTCCTTCTTGTACCTTGCATCGATGCCCGGGAGGCTCAGATCCAGAGTGTCGCAAAAAAGAAAACATATATAAAGAGGACCCAGGCTCTCTTCCACGGAGTAGTTGTCCGTGGAAACGGTGAAACAACTTCTTTGAACCTGGCATCGTGTAGCGCTCAGAGCTGCGCAGTCTTACGCACTCAGTGCTAGATCGTGCAGGTTCAACAACAGAACCCCGACGGGGTTCTGCTCGGTTGTCATCAGCACGTAATCATGGAATTAAACCCCACTCCCCCGACACCCCCCTCCCCCCTCGCATCCACGAGACCAAAGGCCTTAGCAAGCACCTACTAAAACTCTGATTCTTGGATTTCTTGGCAAAGCCTGCCTAAAAACTTCATCCTCGCCGGCAGATAAACTCTTACTAAGTGATAGCTGAGTCAGGGCTTGCTAAGTGCTTGCCAAGCCTTGGGTTTCCGGACAATGTCCTGGTAAGGGGGGGGGGGGGTCGGGTTGCCATGACATAACCCCCAACGCTCGAAAATCCTGTTCCGTCCGCTGCATCTCCGTCTTGCATCTGTTGTGAAGTGCATGTGTAAGTGTGGCTTACATTACATCAACTTTTCAGATCTGGTTGAGAAAGAGAGCCACTGCGCACTTTCAATCCATCGATGCATCGAGAGATGGGGCACGTCTGACACTGCCACACCGCTAAAACACAGCACGGCATGCATGCTATGCTACCGCACGTACTTCATCACGATTCAGACATGGATGCATGGATGCTCTTGCAATCTCTTGCATCCAAGCACAGACTGTGAATCAAATGAGTGTTTATCACCACAATGCCTGCATCCCGCAGACGAAATAGGAGGATCTCAACCGGGCCGCAGCAGTGTAATCATTCAACCCGACAAGCGGAAGCCTTCCGGAGGCCCCTACACTTTCTGTCCACGAAAACCCTCGACCACAGCGATGTGGCGTCAGGGCGGCATGGAAGCCCAGACCCAAGTCATGGCAGACCCGAAACTTGGAAAGTGCATGTATCTGGGCTTTCGCAGATGTCAATTTCCTGGTGCGCAAAGAAATTACATCTCGGCGTGTCCCTTCAAATTCCGTCTGAAAAAATCGTTTTTGTCGTACGTTTGCGTGTTTCACGCATGAAAGCACCGCTCCTCTGGGCTATACTGACAAACAGGAAAAAGGGGGCCCCAAAAGAGAAACTTCAGGGAATGCCATGTACCGAATCCGCAATGTTGCAGGCCGACCTCACTGCTGAGGCTCAGCTTCGATTCGAAGCACTCTTCTATGGCTTCCTGCGGCCAAGGAGTTTGGTGCTGGTATACAATTGACTCCGGGCTGGTGCGGTTTCGAGCTTCGGGGCTGACAGGTTCAGGCGCTGGGCTGGCTTATGTCTTTCACGGCTTTCGCACACCCAGTCCCGCCAACGACCTTGCTCGCCAATGCGTAAGACCTGGTTCTCACGAACATGCAAGAAAATCCCGCAAGCATGTCAACTTGACTAGCACGGGTTGGAACAACCATCTTGGCCAGTCTCAGGCCGCGACCATTGCTAGCGGCTGGTTTCTTTCCTCGGTGGGAGTCAAGAAGCCCCCCCCCCCCCCCCCAAGGCCACCCCTAGCTTGGCCCCTCATTACTCGCCACTTGTAGGAGCTCCGGTTCTGCTAGCGTCCCCAGGGGCCTTGTTTCTTCTGTTCCAATACCTTGCGGCGCCTTCCCCCGGCTCCTCCCTCCGCGGCCCCCAAAGCACCGCAGCTTCATAAGCGACTGACTGAGTAGTTCTTCTCAGATAGTGTCGGTCTGCAGTGACAAAATGCAAAAACCTAGCAGGAACAGGCGTAGCACGAAACAAAGCTTACAAACTGAAAGCCGCATGATGCAGCCGGGGATAACCAGTGCGTCCAAGCTTCTCTACAGGAACCTGAGCCAACGGGGTCATCACATCATCTCCAAGCTGCACCCTATCTAGGACTCTGGTTGCAGGTGACAGTCAGGAGTGAAGTCTTGCCCAAGACCTATCGGATTTGGGGGGCAGAAAACTGCAGACAGGAGTGAAGTCTTGCCCAAGGCCTCTCGGATTTGGGGGGGCGGAAAACTTCAGGGATGATACAACTAATTCATCGACGCTAGTCAATCGAATCCAGACTCTAGACCACATTCCTCAGCCCCGTCGGAATCTCGGTGGTTCCTCTTGGAGGCAACTAGCAGTGACGTAGTAAGCGGCTTGGAGCTACCGGCAATAAGTCAGGCCCCTTGTTTCCAGAAGCTCTCAAGCCTAAGCTCGTTGCAAGTAGCCCGACGCATTCCGCTGGCTCTTGATTCGCAATTCGCGAATGCGGCCATTCGTGTCCCGAAAGCGAAGTGATATGCCTCATTCCAAAACACAAAGTGGGAGAATCATGCATGGAATCAAGGGTTTTAAGACTTGCATGTCATCGCAGGAAATCGAGATACCGAGCGACCTTTCCAGACTTATGTATTTCAGGGCGGTCTTGCCTAGTGCTTAGTGCTCGAGGAACAGACTTGCTGAACACGCATCTTTGCCAAGCATTCTCTTGAACTAACAGTGTACAGCCACATCGGTCTTTGATTTGGGAGTCTTAACCCCTACGCTCCAAGCTCGACATCAAGTCATAGCCCGGCACGCATGAATGCGAAACTCTATTGCGCACATGCTGCATCCAAGTGAACAACCTTGATTCAAGTCTTGATGTCTGCTGGAAGAAACAGAGCACAGAATGTCTTGTCCTACATCGCACCTCGCACCCTTACACTGGATGTCTCTCGGCTCGGCAGCTTCGAAGGTGCTATGCCAGATCCTTGAACTGAATCAAAAATACCAATCTGGAAAAAAACGCCCAGCCCTTTCAGAAAAGCGGCGGACGAGCTCCACAAATCGAAGCAGCCGCCCATCCTGCAAGTGACAAACAAATTCAAAAAACAAGGCTTTTGAGCAATGCTTGCGCTGCTGCTGCATCGCCATCTGGACGAACGCTCACTACCAGGGCAAGGAAGCCTGACACAGGATCTCCGGCAAGCAATTCAAAAAACACATCTTTACCATCACGGCCAGCGCGACAGAAGATCGTGATCATGGCTTATCTTGCCTTCACATTTGTCCCAAAAATCTGTGTTTGTGTGTTTTGTTTAACTGTTGCTTTCCGTTCTCACTCAATTCCTTCTGGGTATGTACCAGCAAACGGTAGCATCCACCACCGCAACAACCACGAGCAGCAATATGGATAAGAAGAACAAGGAACCAACAAACACAGGAGCCCCATCCAAACAAAAGCGACACCTTCAAAGGCCCCGTAGACCATGCTGCTAACATCATTGGTGTTGATGTCGTTGATGTCGCTGTTGCTGTCGCCGGTTGTCATCGCTGTTATCTTCGCCATTCGTGTCTGCTGTTGCAGTTGTTGTTGCTCCTGCTCTCCAGTTTGTGCATAAGGTTCTGGAGGCTCGGATTTACGGAATCACCGGCAGAGGCCACACTAGCCGTCACTAGCCGCTAGCCGTCGCTCCTCCACTTGAAGGTAGCACTTTTCGTCTCGGACGACAGAGTCGTAGAACTGCTGCAACCTTGAGGAACCGATGGATATGGAAGGTTGTTTGCATGTGGTGTTCGCATGAGTCATGGCGGTTGGGGGTCGTGTTCTAGCATCTGCTGCGGCCACTGGGCCATGCTATGCGAAGCGATCGCCGCATGTAAAGAAGAACCATACCTGAATGCTCCAGCCCTTGGCTCAAACCGGAGGCCGTTTCAGCTATCTCTAAAGCCTGAGGCACAGTTTACTTTGTGCGTCGGGATCTCGCGTGCGGGCATACAGCTGGAGATCTAGGGAGGACTTTGCACAGAGGTGAAATTGCAGAATCTACTGTATCCTTATAATAGCAGAGGTAAGTGGGCACAGCGGTCCGGAAGCTCTATCACTTCAAGAACACGAACGACCGATCCAAGGGAAAGCACTGCTCGCTAAACCCACGACCTGTAAGTAAAAAGGAGCCACCCCAGCCTGAACCACAGCAGCAGCTCCCTCAACAGTTCTAGAAACCACACTACAGCGGGGCCAAGCTTGTTCAAGGGGCGTCTTCGCATTGCCCTTGCCAAATTTGCTAAGATCTACCCGGTGGGTCTGCAAAAGGTCCTGGATGCGGTCTGATTTGTCGAGGGCTTTGGAGGTCATGCGCATGTTGGCTACTCGACTCGAGGCCGACCACGGTTCAAGCTGAAGGTCTGCAGCTTCCGGCGCTCAGTCACGGCCTTTCATGGCGTCCTGCTGTTGGGGCCTCTGCTAATATCGAGCGGGTGGAGACCTGTGCCGCCCCATGTTGAGGCTCAAGACGGCCAACACCAAGTAAAAGCACAAGCCCCAGACCGTATAATGCGAGTTTTCGATTCAGCAGGTTGCTTCAATGGGGATGTGCCGGTGGCAAAACCTGGATGTCAAACGAAAGCTTCGGGTGCGGACAAGTCACAACTCGTTCACCCCAACATCCAATCCAGGAACAGCGAAGCCCGACCGAAGCCCGGCAGAACCCCCACCCACACTGCCGGTCCTGAAATCTTTCAAAAGGCATGTTCTTCAACCGGAGATTCTCTTCAGTCGCTTGCCGTGGCATGATGCCTCAGTGAGCAAAGTTCAGATATGCAGACCAGAGTGAAGCAGCAAACCAAGAGGTTCGAACTTGGAACCATCTACACGCACTCTTCATCTCAACATGTATGCGTATGTCGTTACGTGGACGGGTTTTTCGAAGATGGCCATAAAAAGGACGATGGTGATGGTGGTGACAATGCTAATGATGAAGATGTTGATGTAGATGGTAATTAGTCTAGTGGCTGCGATGGTGCTGATAATCCTTAAGTATTTTGGGGCTGCAGGGTAGTGAGGCGTGGGGGTCGGGATTTCTTGGTACTTTGCGAAGCACACAGCCGCCAGTCGCAGGGTGAAAGATGGGTGATCCGTGCTAGCAAGCACAAATGTACATAGCTAACAAGCAGCTACATCTGGCTATTCCCCATCGGGTCTGCAAGAGGCATTCGCCGCAAATCGGGGAGGGGCATGTATCGCCTGATCGCCTACAATGCTTCAAGGCATGCCCAGGGCTTGAGGCCAAGTTGGCCCGGAGATATCGGGGCATGTGTTCGGCGGAACGGAAGTTGAGCATCCAAATACATCAGGAGACAACGGAAAAACTTTTAACTTTCTACTGAAATTCTGTATCCTGACCTATGTATGCTGCCCAGGCCACTCATCAGAGGATCGGACTTCAGATGCTCTACCTGGAGCTCAGCATCCCACACTTCTCCTAAGCTCAGCATGAAGCTTCGGTTTGCCCGGATTTTGGGAGTTGAGGCTGCTTTGGCCTCCAGGTCGTCACCTGCGGTTTGAAAACCAGACGAATGCCAAGAACGGGAACACACCGTAGATGGGTGCTCACCAACCATTCGTCGCGCGAGCAGAATTGCGTGGATTAGGTATGTAGTGTGTCCACCCAACCACGACACCTGCCCTCATCCGAGTCTCGAAAAGGATCGAGGTAGTAGGACCCCTGGCCAGTACCTGGGCAGGTGCAAAATGAGTTGTGTGCAGCAATTAAGCAGCATCTCACCAACCTTGTTCCTCCCACTTTCCCCCTGCCGCGCATGGACCCGACATAGTGCCGTCCGTGTTCCATCCTGCTTTGATACACACCTGATTGATATCATGTGCTCCAACAAACAAGGTTCATCGTACATGCACTGGAGAAGTGTTGCAAAGATAAAACAACATCGTGAAGCCCCTTGTCTCCCTTAGCTATGCATTAAGGACCTACGAAGTACACCGACCTGACAGCCACAATCCAAATCCGAAACCCGCATCTTGCTGGCAGGTAGCTCACTATCATCGGCAGGAACCGAAGTGCGGAGAGCCTGCAACGTGTGGGCAACGTGCGGGGCCGAGGGTCGAGCACGATGCTCTAATGATCCATGCATGGGTCCGCAGCCCAAGCTGGAATCGCTGGCACAAGCGTTAGTTGGAGTTCCTTGAAAACTTTTGCTATTGTGGTGTAGCCATTCGCATCAGTGACGAAGGCCAGACACGACGAAGTTTCTCCATCCAATGCCAGGATGCTGCTCCCACACTTCGGCTGTGAGGTGCACGAAGCCCTGACGCCTGGCTCCAAGAAGGCTGAAACCAAGCACTCGTTGCTTAGGGCCCTGTTGAAGGGATGCTTACAAAGGGCCTTTGAGGGCCTGTTCCGGTAGAGGTTGTGGATATGACGCCACAGTGTGCTTCGTCCCTAGGCTCCTGCAGCCAGATGCTTCAAGGCTCGGGAGGACCCGACCCAAAGGCCACAACACGGCCTCCCACCCTTTCGCATCCTGGCAAAAACCCCTCAAGCACCGAAAGACCTCCCCTTAGCCGGTAATCTTGGGTACAGCCATCGAAAGCACAAGCCCCATCCCACCTTGAGTTGCTGACCATTTTCCTTGCCCCCGCAACTGCAGGACCATAGCAGGAAGATCTTTGCCTCGAGAACTCCCATCGTCCATGGTTGGTACATGGCACTACGCGGCTTTACGGAGATCACAAGACCCTGCGGGTATTTAGCAGTCGGATTAACAAGTCAGGGTTTGAGCATGTCCCCGTAGCTGGTTTCTCGAGCTGCACGTCCGAGCCTGTCCGACGGAAGCTTCAAGAAGGAAACTTTGCCAAAGTCGAGACCTGCGCAGAGTTGGATACATGCGTCTCATCTTGCAAGGTTGTTTGTTGGTGTCTGTCTGTGTTAGTCTTCTTCATCTGCCGCTGCTTCGTCGATCATGTGCAGGCAGCTCAGGAAGGCCCAGCTGCTTGTCCAAAAAGTCTTCAACAGTGGCAGCGGGGGGCCCCATTGAATGTGCGGGCCAGCTGTTTCGTTTGGAGAAGGAAAAACTTGGATGCGCGCAGGGCCCCGGAAGGTCCCAAAGAAACTAGGCAGGCCACTTCCACTCCTAACCTCAGGAGTTCTTGGCATTTCACTATTGGGTGCGAAGGGGTCGTTGGCAATAGAGGTTAGGCCTTCATGGCCTCGTCCACAAACAATGCGAAGCAAGCACCCTGGAACGGAAATCTGCCTGTGTAGACAAAGCATGACAAAACCAAGGTTCGGGGTGCCAGAAAATGGCCTGTGAAGCCGGAGCGGTGTTGGTTAAGACTTCCCCTGCAGATAACCGCCAGCGAGCCCGAAGCATCTTAAAATGAAGCTGCGTAGACACCATAGAGACGGAAACTCGGCCCCTTGAAGCCTTACAGACTCTGATGCTGGAAGCTCCCATCCGAAAGCCGTCGACCAATACACCTCCCTCTCTACCCCTGACCCTCAAACTCAAAAAGGCGCACGAATCCACCAGAAAGGTCGTGCCCCATGGCCTACGGTCAGGTCCACCCGTGGAGACTGCGACAGACCCCACCTGCAGCAGTTGGCACTGTATGGTAGATTAAAACTTCAACAACTTGCTTCGTTGTGCCGGCTACCATGGCCAATGAGCGGCATAAAGCAACCTTCGACAAAGAGCCACACCTGTTTGGTAGGCGAAAGTGTGATATAAAAGCATTGTATTAAACAGTCTGCAAGGAGCAAGAGGTTTTTCAAGCCCGAGCCGAGCCTGCACAGGAGCTGCGCCATCCGCACTAGGGAGTCGGCCCCGGTGGACGAGTGCTGGACGACGAGCCTTCGATGATACTAGCACGGCCTGGATGCCTTTCCAAGCTTTGCTAAGTACATCTTGCATTTACAATCTTCTGCTGTCCGCAAGCTGTTCTGCTAGGCCATGCTGCATAGCACTGAGGGCTCCTCGAGTTGTTTTGGTAGGGACTCCCTCTCTCGCCAGCATCTTCGGAATGCACATGGAGGTCCCCTCTCTGTCTGCCTGCCTGCCTGTCGGCCGGCCTGTCTGGCTTGGTGGGCTGGCTTTTTTCAGTTTTATACGCAAATGTTCGCGCGATTCCGAGTGTGTGCGCGGTGTGTGTGTGTGTGTGTGTGTGTGGGTGTGGGGGTGTGGGGGTGTGGGTGTGGGTGTGGGTGTGTGTGTGTGTGTGTCTGTGTGTGTGTGTGTGCGTGCGCCTGTAAGTAGGGCTTTGTCGGTGTGCAATTGCAACCCTGAGGACTCGTATCTTGCGGCTTCTGGGCGGACAGTTTAATGGCCCCAGACAGCTGTATAGCTGGTGTATACATACATGTATGTATACATACATATACATATAAATCTATACATCTCATATTGTAGTTTATTCTGGTATAATGATACCATGATGCTAGTAAGGTTCGATGGCTTTTGGTCGAGAAACCCACAGGTGGCATCTTCTGCGACTGACTCCGCACCAAAGAAATTCCTGGGCAAGGCAAGCGTTTGTGGAGTGGTGGCTCCAACAAGCTTCGGGATCGAGGGAATGTAGAAGCATGCGGGGTTGCAAGTTGGACGTATGCCAGCTAGGGAGGGGGTTGAATGCCCTCACAATCCACTCCCTGCTGAAGCATGTAAAATCGACACCTTCTGAGATTGGTTGGAGCGCCAAAAGTTCACTAAGCCAGAACCCTAGCAAAACCCAAGCTTTCGCTCGTTCAAACTCCAAACGTCCGTGGTCGTCGTCATCGTCATCATCTACACCGTTCCGGTGCAAAGCCTCTGAGCAACCTTCCAAAATCTGCAAGAGATGCGGGAGAGACTTGTCAGAAGCTAGCAAGACTCCCGTGAGACTTCTGCGAAAGACATGTCAAAAGAAGGTACCAAATGCTTGGACTTAGACACCTGTGTAGAACCTGCAAGAAACGGCAGCGACGCCTGCCTGAGGAAGCCTTCGAGAAAGCTCCGAAAACCTGTGACATCCTTGTGGAATTCTCCTGACTCGACAAGCACGGAATTGCCGTCTCACCCCTATCTACGACCCCCTTTCTAAAGTGAGCGCTTGCACGGCAGCGGAAGGAAAAGCACTACCTTGATACTCAGATGCCAAGTGTCAAATGCTTTAGAACCTCTTTGTGGAGTGCTTCCAGCTGACCTGCATCAAACGGGACCAGTGGATGACCGTCTGCTGCAAGGCAACCGACCGAAGTTACTATGAATTGCACAGAGATCGAACATGTGTTGTGCTCGACCCTGAACCTCTCCGATGGGGTGTACTGGGCGGCGCGTTTCTAACAAAAAATAACACAGCAACGAGGGGTGACCAGTAAGCCAGTAAGCCGCAAGTAAACGTTTGCCGGGTGATTGTATCCCCGCCCACGTCAAAACGGCTCACTACCCCAAGCCCTATACACTATGCCCACGAAAGGAAAATGCTGCGTCAACGCTATAACGCTATATACAGATTCAACATGCTTCAGCCGTCCTTTATCATGTTATCAGCAAGACTTTTTCAACGTAGCCGTCTTTCAAACTCATGCTCACCCCAAAGCTCGCAGACCTCAACACCCTCACCTGCGGGAGATTCGAACTTGGGCCTCGGGTTCCGGCAGTCTGGCGGAGATCAGGAAGTGCTTCATACAGTCAGACAGAGAAATGAGTACTAAGTTAGTACTAAGTACTAAGACAACTACTTCGCGATAAGTATTGGCTTCACAGTCTTATTCAAAGTCACC
The DNA here is from genome assembly GCA_905231915.1 of Symbiodinium necroappetens. Classification (NCBI taxonomy): domain Eukaryota; class Dinophyceae; order Suessiales; family Symbiodiniaceae; genus Symbiodinium; species Symbiodinium necroappetens. The sequence goes on along the minus strand of CAJNJA010000448.1, from coordinate 3,788 downwards.
TTTCGAGGAAACAACGCGTATATCAAAACACACACCCTGCCTCTAGAGCGCGACAGGCAGGCCACTGCTAACCACACGGTGTGCTTTCTTATGTGAAGTAGCGATCTGGCTGTATCAAGATAAGCTCACTTAATTGACTCCAGTGTAAACCAGTCTTGCTCTTCCGACTTTCGAGTCCAGAGCTTGGAACCAGAGATTTATGATCCAGATCTCAGGGGTTCTCACATTTCCCCGAGGATTTTGCAGGTGCCTGCGCTGATCTCCTCATGAGTGCCGGGTTCCAAGCCCCTCGGCCAACGGGAGACCATGGACATGGGTCTCTGAGGATATAGTGCATAAGGCCTGTCATAATGGCTAAACGTATACGAACCGGCACGGAAGGAGACAGGGATTCCATGGTGCCAGTAAAGAGTGTGGAGTGCGATGCATCGGGGATTCCGTGATTTCGTCAAGGCTTGCAGGCGGCTTGCAGGGTTGTTGCGAAGAAAGATCCTCAGACATGGAACGATTACAAAAGGCGGCTGCTTTTGCCATGACACTATGACATGTCGACAAACCTTCGCTCTGGCTGTGCTTGTCACGGACAGCTTCCAAGTCTATCCCCTAACGGACCGTTAGGTACTCTGCTGCATGCAAAGACTGCCTGAAGAAGGACGTTCATCGAAAGAAGCCATGCGCAGTGGCGGAACACAGAAGAAGCTCCACTCTAGATTTGGTCATATTCCCGGCTCATGGCCCTAAGATTTCTGCTAAGCCCCATTCAATCCACTTTCTCATGCTAAATCAGGCCATGCAGCCAGGCCAAAACACAGGAGGCGTTCAACTGCTGGTTGTCAAGGTTCTCCGACGGCCTAGACATTCTGTTTGGCACGCGCTCAGCGATTTTTTTCAGACAGTCGGAGGTATGCGGCTTCGAGAGTTTGGGAAGTGCAGGCTGAACTCGGTCACCTGCGAGTCTCTGTAGCTGTGAGATTAGACAAGCCCTGTCTCAGATACAAGCTGGACTTATGCAAAGTCTGAAAAGGCACTTTAGCCTAATGCCGGCGTTCCATGTGATTCTACGCCTGCAGACCATCATGTTTGCGTTGGGTCTTCGGCTCACCTCGAAATCACTATACATTACACTACCGCGTCGAACTCCGAAGCAACACTATGAATACGATTTCTGCTTGTGGCCGCCACATTTTTTCTTGGTGCATAAGTATCATGATGTGCCCAGCGGGCAAGTTCATGTCCGGACCCTTGCAAGAACCTGGCTCGGTGTATGAGACTGGTGCGCTAGTCTCCAATTTTCCATGCCCTTGATGGACCGCACACTATGCAGGATGGAACCACTGGAAGGCAGCAAGGTGCCACAAACATGTTCATGCAGGTAGGTCTGCACGGCCCGGCCTGTGAACTCGACACTGCATTGTCACAAACAGGGTACCGTGGAAAAAACTGCATCCCTCATCCTCCTACCAAGAACACCTTTCCAGCCGGCATTACCTAATCTTGAATCTTGACTGAAAACATTGTGGAAGACAAGGCGGGGCGGCTTGGAACACGGCGCCACGGAATAGCCACCCTGCGCAGCACGCAGCTGGTGAGAACGCGGGGGGTGCTTGGTCCATGGCTTAACATTGAGCCGGCCGCTACGTGCCACTCTTCGCAAGAATTCGAAATCTTTGGTGCTGGGAGTGCCTTTGCCGAACATCGCGGGTTGGCGGAATTCACCATACAGGCAAGCAACGTCGGCAAACTTGTCCATACATCGACCAATAGAGAATCAAGAGGCATTACTTGAGTTCTAGCTGATGCAGGCTCACTTAGGTAGTGTAGCTGAAAGACTCAGACTGATGGGCATGGATCAAAGGAATGCAAAAGCTCATAAGGAGATGACGGCAGGAACTCGCAGCAACGCCCGGAGTTCATTTCAAGTCCTGAGGAACCTGATCTATCGGAGTTTCGATAGCGTGTCGTGTCGGCAGGCAATGCTTCGACGTCTCGATTCAAATTCATAGGCGATACACATGTGCGCCTGGAAGGCACGCGAGTCGCAGCGCCACCCATCCCGGCACAACGGCGGAGCGCCATTTCCCATGGTGAGGGGGGTCTTTCTCGCAAGGGGTTTTCGAGGCCTGGCCAGTGTTGAAGTGAGCATGGTGGTTTTGGGTTTTGGAGGGATGATTAGCTACTTCACACGAGCTTGCTCTCTCAAGAATTTGGAGACATGTAGTGCTTGCTTGCGAGATTTGATTGCCTAGAACTGGTCTAAAGGTAGTGAGTTTGTCGTGACTGTCTATGTTCGCCCTCCAACGCCGATGGGGTCTGCAAATCCCAAGCAGACAGACTGGGCTGGACGTCCTACATGGCTTCTCTTTGTGTCTGTCTCTTTCTTACGTGTGTATGGATGCATGAATATATGTATGTTCCACATGAATGATTATGATCCCCCTTATAAGCATGCCTAAGCTAAGCCCTAGCGGTCAGACAACAAAGGCGAGCGGGGGGTTGATGTCCCCTTGGGCCAACGTGCGGTCAAGCTTGCATGTAGGAACAGAATTCAGAACCACGCAGTGCACAAACATAGCTATGAAGCGGATGACCACGCGTGATCTATCCATCTCTATTCTGTCTATATCTATATCTATATATATATATGTGTGTGTGTATATATATATATATGCATGTATGGTCTCGCGTCGCGTGTCGGTACACCCCCGCCCCCCTCCCATGGTACACACCCGAAATCCTCGTGAGGGTCGTCACTTGTCTCAAAAGTGCGGACAGTCGCAGGGATGAACCCCCGAACCCGGGATCCTCGTGAGTGGTGTGACTTTTAAAGCTATGCAACTTCGTGGCGTGCCCAAAGTGGCGACACTCACCTGGATGGGGCATGGTTTGGGTCTGCGCCGCGCCCAGCTGCTGACCGTCAACCCTAACCATTTCATATCTATACATATAAACCCTACACAACCCGACCACCCACACCACAGGGGGGTGCGGGGTGCAAACCCTAAATCCCAGACCCAACACCCACCACCACACCACAGGGACACCACAGCGAGGGGGGAAGGCTGTTAAGCACTAAACCTGAAACCCACAACCCACCACCACACCACTAAACCCACCACCACACCACAGGGGGACGAGGCCACGACCACACCACAGCGGGCGTGGGGGGGGATACCATGGGGTGGTGGTGTGGGGTCTCCCCACGCTGCACCATCTATGATCCCGGTCCACCCCTCCCCCCCAATGGATGGTACCCCTTTTTCTCCTGTGGTGTGGTGTGGTTCGGGATTTGGGTCTGCTTGGAGTCCCGCCGCAGCTGTGGTGTGGTGTGGTTCGGGGTTTGGGTCTGCTCTCAGTCCCTCCGCCCCCCTGTGGCATGGTGTGGTTCGCGATTAGGGGTCGCCCTGGGTGTTTCGGAAGCGTCGTCATCATCATCATCATCGTCATCATCATCATCGTCATTGTTTTTGTCATCCTCATCGTCATCATTCGTCATCCTCATCAACATCATCATCATCATCATCATCATGTTCCTGTCTTGGGTCAACTGCCACAGGAAGCGGGCCCGACAGGAACGCCTCCTGGTGACAGTTGCATGTTCAATACCCTCATGGCAGAGTCCTGGTTGGAAAGTGTGCATTGTCACAAGGATCGGGTGTGTTTGGGACGAGATCTTCGTGACGGTTGATGGCTTTGGAGCCGCCATGTGGGAGAAGCACGCACAGTCACAGGGATTCGGCATATTTGGACCTGGGCGTGCCAGGGGGGGTGGGGGGGATACCATGGGGGGG